>JAADWX010000089.1:0-47188 GCA_023336405.1 Globisporangium echinulatum | reverse complement strand
GTTCGCCCAGCAGTGCCGATGAAGACGTGCATCGCGCTGTCTGAGCGATTCAGCTTGCTGCCTCAGTGATCGCGAGCAAGAATCACGAATGTGTGGTGTGCGGTCTCGTCTCGAATGACAGTAGCGTATGGTAGATGTGTGTGGTGGAGCACATCGGTGAGCGCGAGTGTGCATGCGAATGTGAATCTGCAGTGGTAATAGCATCTGCCGCAGCACGAACTGCGAACATCAGCGCAATGCTTTAACAACATATATAATGCTGTGTAACAAACTCTTTGTTGTATGACGAATACGTGAGTTGTTCGACGTGCTTGCTCGCTTGTGCTGATGTCTACTACTGTGATGCGTATTGGTGGTTCAATGTACACGTCTCGTACTAGAAGCGTGCACTTAAAACGTCGACCCTGGAGGCGGCGATTCGGATGCTGGTCGATCGACATGGCGAATCGACTGCGAACTGTCCGTCGCAAGAGCTGCTGCTTCGTCGGACTCGAGCTAGCAGTCATGCATCAAGCAGAGCTGCTCGACCTCCTCAAACCCGATCTCTCGCAGCATGGCTATCATCTCGTTCACTCGATCGCCGAGTCGATGCGACGCGCAACTGTACACACTCGTGAATGCGCGCAGCGATCGTCAGTTGTGCGACGACGACGTCAAGATGAGATGGAAAAATGAGCAGCGAGGAGAACGAGAGGGATGATGCGGCGAATGACTGATGTCTATTACTGCGATCATAGGTACATGCACTCTACGATAGACGCGGTATGGCGTTGCAACTAGCACGTCGACACACAAAGACGAGTACACACGGTTCGTTTGGTCTATGGGCTCGCAAATGTTGCACGTCAAGGAGATATCGTGATCTTGACATGAAAGCAGGCAAGCCAGGTTGCTCTCGCGTCCGATAAAAAAGAGCCCCACGCACGAGGCAGCGTGGGGACTTCTGTGCGGCGCAGCCAGCAGCGATACACGCGCACGCGTGCAGCAGCACGCAGCTCGCGTACGAGAGCCGAGAGCTGCTGCCACGTGTGAGTCGCTGCTGGTCATTGGGATTGTCTCGTAGCACACAGACATACACATAGGTACAGACATGCAAAACCATATGCATACAGATAGATAGAAGTGGAGGTGATCACGCGTTCTGGTGCCTGTCGCCGGATAGCGATCGTCGTCGAGCGTGTGCTCCAGGAGTGCGGCGATTGCGACTGACGTATTGCATGCAGCATGTTGCAGCAAAACAGAAGCAGTCGCACACAACCACCAATTTGTTTTATGGTCAATTTTGCATTTATCGATTGAATCACTTCTATATTCTGATATTCGACATTTGATTTACGGCGTCGTGTGAACCACATAATGTACATTCAAACTTCGATCCCACACAATTTGGCGTCGCACACTTCGATATCGTCGTCCTCACTGCAAACAGCTCCGTTACCAGTCAACACACAAGGTGTCTCGTACGCAACCGCGTCTGTTCATTCATTCAGTGCATCTGCTGCTGCGGCGGGCCGCCAAAGTAGTTCCAGATCGCGACCTGTCGGTCCCACGCGCACGACGCAACGAGTCCGTCGACAAAGAGACTAAAGTCGATCCCAAACACAAACTCGCGGTGGTGCGACGCTGTCTGGAGTCGTGGATATGGTGCTCTCGTGTTCCACATCCCGACCGACATGTCGTACGACACGCTCGCAACAACGTCGGCGTCGTGTGGCGAGCACTTGAGACGTCGCACGGCGTAGTTGTGGCCTGCAAGTACCCGCACTTCGCGCACGGGGTTCCGCAAATCCCAGACCTTGAGAGTGCAGTCGGCCGAGCCCGAGACGACTTCGAACGGATTGTACTTGTTCCAGTCGAGCGCGAGCACTTCGTTTGCATGCGCTGCAATCGTCGTGACCGACCGGGGACCAGCAGTCAAGTCCCAGATCTTGATTGTGCCATCGCCAGAGCACGACGCAATGGATGCGCTATTTTGTGTGTTCCACACCGCATTGTATACAGCTTTCGTGTGTTCAGCGAGTGTCAGAAGCGACTCGGTTCGCTCTGGGCGCCAGACCTTTACCGTACTATCCCACGACGCCGATACAAAGCTGTCTTTCGTCACGACGTTCCAATTCACACCGGCTACTTCCGCCGCATGTTCGTGAAAGCTCTGGATTGGAAAGTTGTCGCGCGTGTGCAAGTGCCAGAGCTTCAACGCGCCATTCGCACACGCGCTGAGCAGCTGCTGCGGGTTCGTTTCGCTCCACGCGCAGTCGTAGATGCCTTCAGCTGTGTCAAAGCCGCGCACCTAGTGAGCGTGCGCCATACAGTTAAGTACGAAGCGCTATTGTAACTACAGACAGACAGTTACAAACAGCAGCAGTTGATGATGGCGACGACGACGACGACGTACGAGGGCGAGTTCGCCGGTCGGGAGCATCTCGTACACGTTCTGTTTGCCATTGCCGATGATGCCAAAGTACTGCGCCGTGCCGACCGCGAGCAGGTTGTCGACAAACGGACTGAACTCGACCTGTACGACGTGTGCAGGACGAGCACGACGACGAGGTATGTGCGTGCTGTCAGTAGCGCACATCCACGCCAATGATCCCAAGAGCTGCAGAGCGAGAGAGATACATGTAGAGTGAGAGACGTACTGCGTAGCCATGGAGCTCGGTGATCGTCTTGCGCGGCTGCAGGAACATGGCTCGCGCGCGCACCGACAGCACCTGGTCGCTTGCTTCACGTGCGACTCGATGTGTGACTTGGCACGTCAACGCGTTTGTGCATCTGGTGTATCAAGGCAAAACAATCCGATAGTGACGAAAACAAAGGTTCTGATAAAATTGCATCAACAGCCATGAAGATAGCAACAAATTACAATAACAACACTATTCGTTTCTTTGACAAGCACCGACTGAACGGAGCAGCAGCGATCGCGTCAAGCATGGCACACGACGAGCTTGCTGCGGCCGCGGCGCCGTCGATACCGCTGCCGGTTGTCGCGACAACGCGCTTTCGTGCACGCGCTACGCCACACGACAGCGCACGCAACAGCGCACATGGTGCAGCCGGCAAGAAACGGCAGGGCAGTGGTGCACGCCTCAACGACTCGACGCGGCTCGAGATCATCGCGCTCTTGAACGCACCTCAGCCGCTGTCGCTGCGCAAGATCGCGACGCAGTTTGGCGTCGTCGAAGCGACGATCCGGCACGTGCGCGACCGCGCGAGCGTGATCATGAGCCGCGCACTTGGCGTCTCCGAAGACGTCCGGCAAGCGACGCGCCGCGTCGTGCAAAAGACGTTTCCAGCGCTTGAGACGCAGCTCGCGGCGTGGTTACAAACGCACGGCTACGACCCATGCGCACTCGACACGAGCGTGCACGAACTTGTAACACGCAAAGCGATGGACCTCGCTGCGCACCTCGACATCGCATCCCACGACTTTAGCGCTAGCAAGAGCTGGCTCCGGAACTTTCAGCGTCGCTGCCAAGCGACAAAGTGCGCATTAACCCTCGACAGCGAACTTATCGAAGATGCACCAATCGCACCAAGTGCAACAAATACCGTTTTGAACAAGCGCAAACGCGGGGCGGGCCCGCGCCTCAGCGACAGCCAGCGGCTCGAGATCCTCGCACTGCTACGCCAGCACAACGCGCCATCGAACCGCAAGCTCGCCGATATGTTCAGTGTCGACGAAGCAACGGTGCGCCATATCAAAGCGAACGCGGTTACAATTGAACAGCGCGCCCGGAGCCTCCCAATCGACGTGCGCCAAACGACGTTCCGCGCCGGTCGCACGCAATTCGCTGAGCTCGAGAGCATCGTCGCCGAGTGGATCGATGCGAGTCGACGATGCCGCGAAGAGATCCCAGCGAGCGTCGTACGGCGCCGTGCTGAAGAGCTCGCAGCTGAGCTCGAGTTTGCGCCACACGCGTTTAAAGCAACGGTTAGTTGGTACGCATCGTTCTGTCGCCGCCGTGGCCTGGGCCCCGTTGCGCCGATTTGTGACTTGGAGGCAATTGTTGCAAATTATGCCCCAGCGAACGTGTATACAGTCGACGAGACTGGTTTGTTTTACAGTTTGTTGCCGCTACGTCCGGTCGATGCGGAAAGCACACTTAAGCGGGTTACGCTTGTCCTCTGCTGCAATGCGACTGGCTCCGAGCGTCTACCGCTGACAGTTGTTGCAAACGAGCCAGAAGCCGATACGACATTGTGGCCATTGCCGGTCATCACGCACCCAAAGGCCTGGGTCGACGCGCAAGTCTTCTCGACGTGGTTCGACACGGTGTTTGTACCGTATATCAACAAACGCCAGGGCCAAGGCGACCAATTTGTAACTAACAGTAACACCACGCCAGATATTTTGTTACTGCTCGACACAGCACCCGGGCATCCTGTGAGCTTCACAGCCGGCAACATCCGTGTGCTTGCGCTCCATGCAGCGAGTGCCTCGTGGACGCCGCCGCTCGAGATTGGCGTCATGACCGCACTCAAGAGCCGGTATAAACGCCGCGTACTTTGCGACATGCTCGCGTTTGACGCATTGCCACTATACGTCCAGCACGCACTTGACGCTGGTGCTGGCTCTCTCGACTCCAAGCGCACTGGATTGTTCTTTGGCCACGCGCCGACTCTACTCGACGCGGTTCAGCGACTCGCTGATGCGTGGGACGATTTGTCGCCAGAATTGCTCAAGTGCGCATTTGAGACTGCGAACTTTATGCCGCAATTTCGCACTAAGTACGATAACGGCTTGACAGCTGCGCGCGTCGAAGCCCAGGAACTCGCACTCGAACGCGACATGCTTGGGTTGCTGAGACAGTTCCATCGACGCAGCCAGCGGGCAACTACGAGTGGATCTGAGACATGTGACGGCTCGGACGCTGCGCTTGCGAGCGCACTCCAGTCGTTTTTGCACGTCGACGACGAGAGCTCAGCGGTGTACCACCAGTGCATCGTCGACGAAGTCGATCGCGCTGCCAGTTCGAGTAGTAGTAGTAGTAGTGCCGACTGGACGGACGAGGCTGTGAGTGATGGTAGTACGATGCACCGCATATTGAACGGTGCAGTCCAACCAGTGGCGGACTTGACAGCGGCACCGGCGACGGCGCCGGTTGTGACGGAAGCCGACGTGCTTGCGCAAGCGACGCTGCTCGGATTGCAGCTGCGGCAGCTCCAGGCGGCGCGTACTGACAGCTCGTCCGCACTTGGGATCGACAGTGCGGTGCTTGCGCTCGACACCTTGCGGCGCGAGCTGCACGCTGCGACCGCGTCGATTAGTAGTGTTGACAGCAGCAGCAGCAGTAGTAGCAGTAACCGCTAGAACGTGCGTACTTAGTAAATATATGCGTTTTGTCTCTCTTGTCATTTGTATACATGTCGAAACACAGCCATTCGCCGCTGCTGCAAGGCCAGACGGACTAGCGCGTACATGCGTCAAGCGATGCAATGGCTTGTGTCAGTTTCGCTTGGTATTTGTATGCACCATGTCGAATCATTCATTCACTCTGCGCGTGCAGCTGCGCCGTGACATCGTCGAGCATTTGCTGCAAGAGCTTGACGAGCATCTTCGCAGTCGGGCGCTTCTTTGGGTCGTAGTGGAGACACTCGTCGACGACTGCGAGCAGTTTTTCTGTGAGCATCGCAGCTGTTGTTACCCCAGCAAACGTGAGACTCGCGCACGACGACGTCGTTGCAGTCGTCCCAAAGCTCCGGTCGGCGGCTTCGTCCGACTCGACGTGCGCACACGCGCGGAGCTTGTGGACAAACGCGTGGACGGTCGTTGTGTGCAGCTGCGCGCGGTCGAGACTTGCAAGCGACGTCGTGAGTTCGTTCGCGCCCAAGTCGAGTCCATTCGAATCGTCGATTGTAGGGTCAGTGGTTGGGTCGAGCAGACCATCACTCACGGTCGCACCGACCCCATCGTCGTGGACCGATGGTGTGTTTGTTACAGTTGAGACGTGGCGATAGAACCAGAGCTCAATGAGCACGACGCCGACGCTGTAGATGTCGGAACCGACGTGCCGCGGAGCGTGATGGAGCACTTCGGGCGCTAACAATGGCAGCAGCAAGTGGCGCTGCGGCAGTAAGTACGCATCGCGCTTACGGGTCGTACTTAGCGTCGTTGTCGTGGCTGCTGCTGCGTCCATCAAGTGGACACCGTCAGGGTCGAGTATGTCCGAATCGTCGCTATTGTCGCTGTCGAAATTGCGGTCGTCAAAATCGACATTGTTGACATGTTCGTCGTCGGTTACGTCCATTTGGTGGAGTCGCAAGGCCGTACGTGCGTACTTATCAGGTTGCGAATGCGGCCGAAAGTCGTTGAGTTTGCACCGAAAGTGTTCAGTCACGAGCACGTTGCGACTTCGCAAATCGCTATGCGACACGCCGCGATCGTGCGCGTAGGCAAGTGCGCAGCACACGTCGCGCGCCATCTGGAGCTTCGTGGCCCACCACGTCATTGTCGTTGTCGGCGGCGGCTGTTGTTGTTGGGTCGTAGTCGTCAGGTGGGTCATTGGGTCAAACTCATCGGAGTCGTACAAGTCGAAAGTCGTTGGGATCGCCATCGCCATCGTGAGGCCACCAGTTGTATGGTGCATGCTTTCGAGGTCGAGCAAGGAGTGAAGGTCGCCGCCCCGTACATACTCGGAAATGAGACACAGGTGTTCGCGCTCGGTCCACATTGTCCCAAGCAATGCTGTAATGTTGGGATGTTCGAGCCCCAACATGACTTCGACGTCGCGGATCGCGTCGGCGAGCTCGCGCACGTCGAACCGGAGCGTCATGACGCGCTTCACGACGACTTGCGTGCCGCAGTAGTCGCCCAAAAAGACTTCGCCGTGGTAGTTCCGACTCAAGATCCGGTGCATGTGGAACGTCGACCACTCGACGTTGTCCCACTCGGTTGCATCGAAGCCGATTTGGGGGGTATTGTTGGGGTCAAATGGGTTATTTGGCTCACGACGCTCGGTTGACCCAATTGACCCGGCCCGGAGCTTGTGCTTGCGGAGTTGAAAGTGTTCCTGGAGCGTCTCGAGCACAGTCTCTTGCGTCTCTTTCGGGAGGTCGTAGATCCGACACGGTCCAAGCGCTGCTGCGTGGCTGTGGTGAAAGTGGGTGGTGGTGGCGTTTGCCCCACTTGGGTCGTCGTCGGCATCTGGGGCAACAGCTGCTACTGCAGCAACGTGCGTGCTGCCGGACGGCGCGGCTGCACCAAGCTGCTGGAGCATCTGCTCCATGCGCCACGTCGTCATCTGCTCGTGCTCGGCAGCGTTCAGGCGCTGGTGCTTGGCGATCGTCGTCGAGATCGTGTAGAGCACGAGTTTGCTACTGAACACGGCGAGCGGCAGCCCAAACGCGAGCACGACCGTGAGCCAACAGAAGCTGTTGCACCGAAAGCGCAAGCACTTTTGCGCAGCAGTGTCGAGGTCGGACGAGTACGGACAGTACTGACACGCCGTTGCGCCGTCGCGGTCCGCGAATGCGCGGCCGACGCACTTGACGCACTTGCGCGCGGCAACGTCGTGGTAAAACCCAATGCTGCACTGGATGCACCCAAAGAGCTGTTGGGTGTCAGCGCGGCTTGCTGCGTGCACGACCGTGTGGTTGTACACGCTACCGTTTGGACACAGCTGCCGCTCGGGCACGCCCGGGTCAGTGCCAATGCCCGGGTTCGCCTGCAGTGACCTGGTCGTGGGTTACATGGGTGTGAGTGACGGATCGACCCATGTTGTATTGACAATATGGGACATTGGGAATGTGAAAATGGATCAAACTCAAACGTACACGGTCGTGCGCCCGTTGCTGAGCATGTTGAGGAACACTGTGCTTGGGACTGATGCGATCTGGTTGTAGTCCAAGTTGCTGGTTCGTTGAAAGGACAGACAAGTTTGGACGGTGAGTGATGGTTGCTCTCCAACATGCACTAGTATGCGCAAAGACTCATATAGTAGAGCAGCAGACGCGACGGACGTACAGCGTTACGATCGTCTTCTCGATTGACGCGAGCACCAACGCCGTAAAGTTTTCGATACGGTTCCAGCTCAGGTCCCTAGGGGCATACGTATACGTACACAGCAGTCGCAGTGGGTCATTGATCGAGTGGGTGCTTAGGTTGAGATGTATACGTAGACACGCACTCGTAGAGTGCAGCGACATGCAGTCAGTCAGTCAGTCAGTTAGTCGACGCAGACGTACAGCTCAACGAGTCCCGAGTACGGCTCGAGGTACGAGTTCGTCTCGAGACCCCAAATGACGTTGTGGCTCAGGTTTCTAGTGATTCATGAACAACCCAGAATGACCCACAAGACGTCAGTAACATGAGCCACACGAGCCATACGAGCCACACAAGCCACACGAACCACACGAACCACACGAGCCACACGAGCTAGCATGACGAGCCAGCCTATCGGAACGTACAGGACGCGCAAATTCGGGGCTTCGAGGACGCCACTTCGCGTCGACAGGTCGGGCATGCGGTCCATGAGGTTCGACTGGAGCTCGAGCCGTTCGAGCCGCGGTGGGAGCACGTCGAGCTTGAGCCGCTTGAGGTAGTTGTCACCGAGCAGCAGCTCCGTGAGCGCGTCGAGGCCTTTGAATGCATCGGGTTGGATCATCGAAATGACGTTGTCGCTCAGGTCGCTGGTGCGGAGTGTGAAGTGAGGCGTCGCGTCGTAGTGGCTCGTCAGACTTGGGTCATTCGGTTTATCCCACAGCCACCCCCAAAAAACAATCACCCACAAACCCAGGCAGACAGTCACCGAAACACCGAGCCACGTACAGTTTTCGGAGCGATGTCATGCCGTCGAATGGCCGCGAGTTGACTGTAAAGATACCGTTGTGACCGAGTCGGAGCTCGGCAATGCCAGCTGCGTGCGCAAAGTCTCCGGTCTTGATCTCAAAGAACAAGTTGCGCTCAAACGAGCTGTTGTTCGTTCCACAGTAAGCGTTCGTATTCGACGGTGTGTACCCCCTAAACGTAACCTCGTAACCCCTTTCAAGCAACTGAACGTACATGTAGCCTGGGACGACTGCGTGCTCGATCATGGGCGGCACGCGCGTGATGTTGTTGCGCGTAAAGTCGAGTGCGCGCCAAGCCGTTGCGACGCGCAAGAGCTCGCCTGGGACGTCCGAGAGGTTGTTGTAGCTCAGATCAAGTGTGTGCAGTGCTGAGACATTTGCAAACGAGTTGGCGAACAGCAGCGTCACGTTGTTGTGCGCAAGGTGGCTGGTGCAATAAGTGCAGTGCAATCATTGTGTGAGTTTACAACAATTGCGCTCTTGGAGCGAGTGGCAATGGCATTTGTATACTACCATCAAGTCAAATGAGGATATCCTCATTGACTTGATGGTAGTATGCACATGTCCTTGCCACGTTTCATAGTACCAAATCATTGGTGTCAACTGAATGAATGTTGCTCGAATGTTGCTCGAAGCAAACGTACATTTGCTGCAGTGCTGGCGCGTTCGCGATCGCGTTCGGATGCACCGTGTGGATGGAGCTCTCGTTGAACGCCACGCTCGTGAGCTGCGGGCAGTTGCTCACGAGCAGCGCAGGGAGTTCCAACAGACTCGTGTTCACGCACCTGGGTGCACATGTCCATCACCGAAACATAACAATCCATATCAGTAGCTGTGCGACCCACTTGACTTGCGACCTACACACATGCAACGTACGTGATCTCGACGAGCTGCGGCAGGTCTACGAACGAATTCGACTCGAGCTTCACGAGCTTTGGGTTGTGCGACAGGTCGCTATTCGCACGCCGTCATACATAACACACAGAACGACTTGCGTCGGTACTGCTGTTTGGATGCGAGTCTCAGTCTGCGTCAATAGACTGCGATGAGCAGCTACGTACATGCGCTTGACGCTCTGCAGTGCGCGAATGAACGTTGCTGGGATCGTCATGAGCGCATTGTTGCGCAGCACGAGCTCGGTCTCGAGCGCAAGCGCAGCTGTCGAGATGCGCTGCGCACTGCCGTCGCTGCGCTCGAGCGTGAACGTTGAAGACGCGGGTGTGCTGTTGCTGTTGCTGTCGCTTGCTGTGATTTTTGTGAGTCCCTGGCTCGACAGGTCGAGGCTGCCACGCATGCAGGTGCGTGCGTCGCACAACCAAAGCGTTAGTGACGTATTAAACAGCTAATCGCTCGTCTGCGGCCGCTCGAGATGAACGTACGCTAGCGTGAGCGTGTACAGCGACACGAGTGCGAGTACTAGTAGCGTGCACATCGCTGCAGTTGCTGCGTTCTGCAGTCGCCGGCAACGTTGTCGCGGTCGGTCCATCGTGCGTCTTGAGTAGCGTCAAGAGTGTGAGTCAGTCAGCATGTTCTGTTTCGTTGAAGGTTTCTCGAAATTACTATATAAGCCAGAAAAGGCATTTTACCTCGATTATATCTCGCTGATGATTGTCTGTTGCAATTGGCATTTTTGATGAACCAGCAGACAGCATTCCGCACTCGAGCAAACATGGCAATGACGACAACGACTGCTGCAACGCAGCCGCCACAGCAAGGAAAGAGCGGTATCTGGACCGAGCACCAGGACGCACATGGGGTACGCACACACTGATGCATTCGCACAACTGTTGTATCTGTTGTATGCGCTGCTGTAATTGCTGTGAGAATGACGCACGTCGCGTTCGCTCGTTGCCAGCGCACGTTCTACTACAACATGGCTGTTGGTCGCAGCTTCTGGACGCTCCCAGACGAGCTCCGTGCTCGAGTGCTGCGCCCAGCAGCAGCAGTAGCTGACGCTGCGCGAGCGTGGGACCCGATCACTAGGAATGCCAACGCGCACAGCCATCGCGAGCAAGTAGTAACAGCTCACAATGACGACGTCAGCAACAGTACCAACAGCAGTAATGCGACGGCAGCACCAACGAACGCGTCGCTCCAGGAGCGCATGGCAGTCGCTGCGCAGCGTATGAAGCAGCACGAGCAAAAGCGGCGCGCCGACGACAAGCAGCGCAGTGTTGCGACAGCAGTAGAGCAAGAGTCGTCACAGGATGCGAGTGCGTACTTGCAGATGGTGCGGCAGCTCCAGGACGTCGACAAGCAGAGCGACGCGATTGGCAACAAGTGGCTCGTGCGATGACGAGGTGCTACGAGTGGATGTACATCCACCGGTATCGTTTGTCGTGAGGACGTCGAGGTACTCGATCAGCCCACACGAGCCCAACACGTCTGCGAGACTCATGTCGTCCTGTCACTTGGTGCTTCAATCGAGTCGAATCGGCAATTGAGCAATGAGAAGCATCTATGAAGCTCCGTGTAGGCACTTTCGTTGACACTACAGTCTGTACAGGAGCGACAAACTGTCGCGTGTACTGAAGTGTCGTGAACCATCAAAAGTGTGTGCAGCAGTTGAGCAGTGCATGTCGTGCTTGGCAACCGTTCGTGACGATGTTTAAGCACTCGGTTAGTGCAAGTCCGTGCAAACTCCTGAAATGAGACGTGAGAGACAGCAGGTGATTGATGTGCATGCGCGCTGGCAGCGATGCGGCTCAATGCGAGCGCATGCCTTGGTGTCGTTGTCATCACGTGAGCGAACCATAGAGATCGCGATGAATAATCAAGTGATTTACCAATGGCTACACGAGGTTCCTCGATCGGAACATTCGGTGCATTACGTCTTCCCTGATATAATCTCACATTCGCACGCACCTCCGCTGCTGCCACCACCACCGCGAAGATCGCGTACCCATTGAGCTTCTGTGATCTATCGATCTTCTCATCGCACTCTGCGGCTCGAAATGACGGGACAGCCCAAATCATTCGCGGTCGTCATTGAAATTGAATTCCAGCACCACTGCAAGCTCCAAAGAGCCGCGCTAGCACCTGGCGGCACGCCATTCCCGATCTCGCCAGCCAACGCCGCCGCCACCACCTTCGTCACTGCTCGCTTGTTTGGACAGCATGCTCGTGCTCGCACCACCCTCGTACTCGCTCGTGGCGATCGTGGCAGCGCTGCTCGCGATCGCACTCGCAGCGCTTGCAGTGCCTGTCACCTCGGCGCTGCGCAAGAAGCAGCGCATCGCCAAGGGACTCGCGCCGATCCCTGGCCCAAAGGGCTGGCCGCTGCTCGGCATCCTGCCTGATATACTCAAAAGCGCGCCACGTGTGCACGAGTTCTTTGTACGTCTCACCCGCTCACCTACTTGTATGACCATACGAATGAGCCATGGCGTCTCTACTTGTGCAGCAGTATGGTGCTGTACATGTGTTGAGCTGACATGATCGATCGCTCATTGGACGATTGATAGGAGTCGCTCCAGGTCAAGTACGGCGGCCGTGCGAACATTCCCTGGACCCTCTTCACCGACAGCGCAGTCTGGGTACGATGTGACAAAGATGCATGCGTATAGAGCCTTCAGACACACAAACCGCAGTTGATGGTGCATTCACACTCTCTCTGCCTTCATGCCATACACGCACATACTACAGATCGGCTCGACCGAGGACGTCCAGTACGTCCTCTCGACCAACTTTAACAACTACATCCGTCCAAAGCGGTTCCTCGATGCACTACCGCGTGTCGGGAGCTACTCGTTCGTAGCGCTCAACCACGCGCATACGCCAGACAACGGCGCAATGATCCGACTCCAACGCAAGCTCGGCATCCGCGTGTTCACGACCAACAACTTCAAGCGCTATACCGAGCAGGTCTTTCGCAAGTACGCCGACGAGACCGTCGCGTTCGTCAAGGCGCAAGGCGGCAAGTGTGACATGCACGAAGTGAGCAGTCAGTACACGCTCCAGTCGATCTTCGACATCTCGTGCGGCTTCCCGCTCAAAGAGCTCGATCCAAGTCGCGGCCTCGCGTTCATCCACGCGATGGACTTTGTCTTCTCGTACATCGGACAGCGGCTCATCGAGAAGCCGTACTATCGATACTTTGCATGGCTCATGCCGAGCGAGTACGAGATGGCACGGAACGAACAGGTTGTGACCGATCTTGTGAACGACATTCTCAAGCGTCGACTCTGTAAAAGCGACGACGAGATCGCTGCACGCTCGGACATCATGTCGCTGTTCATCCAAAAGGCACGCGAGCTCGAAGCCGAAGAGGGTGAAGAAGGCAATAGCGCGCTCGTGCTCGACATCAAGACGCTCCGGTCGATCCTCCTGAGCTTTCTGCTTGCTGGCAAAGACACGAGCGCGTCTGTGATCACGTACGTCTTCTATATGCTCGCGCAGTACCCCGATGTGCAGCAGAAACTCTACGACGAAGTGAGTAAACCCGAGACGCTCTCGTACGACGATGTCAAGAGTCTGCCGTATCTCGATGCAGTCGTGAACGAGACCATGCGACTGTACCCGACAGCGCCGAGCACATTCAAGGTCGCAGTTGAGGACGACCACCTCCCAGACGGCACGTTCATTCCAGCAGGCACCGAGGTGTTCTACTCGCCGTGGTACATGGGTCGCCACAACCCGGTGTTTGGCGAGAGCCTCGACAAGTTCCAGCCTGAGCGCTGGCTCGAGATGAAGACACGACCGAGCGCGTACGACTTTCCGTCGTTCAGCGCCGGCCCGCGCATCTGCATCGGTATGAACCTCGCGTTCATCGAAGTCCGCATGTTCATTGCCGTGATCGTGCGCGAGTTCTACGTGAAGATCCAGGACGGCGAACAGATCAAGGACCGACCGTACATCCTCGGTCCGACGCTGTCGATGGTCGGCGGCCTGCCGCTGCAGATGACTGTGCGCACACAATCCGCGTAAGACCGAGAGTCATTTGTTTGCTTGCATACACAAGCTGGAGATGCAAGAGGAGTCGAAGCTGAAGTGTTTATTGTAGGGATAGTTAATGATTGGCAAGGGATGACGTGGCGAGTTGTATGCCAGATATACATATAATTAGGATGGAGGACAGACGTCATTGTTGGCGCGTTCAATAACGCGATTCGGTACTCAATGCGCTTCGACTCCCGCCGCTACTACCAGTTCGTAGCTTTCTGGAAGTCTGTGCAGGCACTTCAGACGCTATTGAGACCTTCCCTCCGCAAACGACGAATGTCGGACGTGCTGCTGAAGTATGGCGCGGGTGATGAGAAAGCAGCAACCTGAATCGAAGAAACGGTTTTATCTCGCCATAAACGCTGGCGACAACAGCGTAGCAATAGCTTTGCAGGTCGCGAACGATGCTGATACCGCTAAACCTCAAATGCTTCAGGGCCGTCGACAACTCAACCACCGGGCTTGAAGCTACAGCTTGCGAATGGTGCGAGCACATCGCTCTACTGCGATCGTACTGACTGGCTAGGCAGTCAGTCACTCGCAATTTGAAATGCACAGTCACTCTTCTGGATCGCTGTCGCGCTGACTATCTTCCGAGTCTGTTTGACGGGATCTCAATATGCTGCAGCACAGGCTTCTCTTCCACCCTGTTCTGTTGTGCCCTTGAAGAGAGCAAACACACAAGCATCATCCGCCCGCGACACCCACTGCGCGCGTGCGACGCAATCAGCACGACGCGAGACGAGAAGCAAGCAGAGTAGAGTAGAGCAGCCGTCTGCGCACAGAGCAGAAGGGGGAGAACAGACGCAAGAGCGAACGAGAGAGACCAATATGAGCTCCAAGCCAACGACGCGGCTCGGCAGCATCTTCCAGGACGCGTCAACTGCGAGCTCGTCAGACCAGGGCAACGCGTCGCTGCGGTACGTGCCGCCAAAGGAGCCGACGCGTGCACAGGCTTCTGTCACTACTCCTGCACCTACTGCTGCTGCTACTGCTGCAACGCCCGACAAGGCGTCGTCGATCGTGTACACTGCAACTGTGTCGCTGTATCAGTACGACACCGCGACGCGCAGCTACGTGCAGATCCTCAATGCCAATTCAAGCGCAACGATCGGGTGCGTGATCGTCGGGAGCGACGCGAGCTACAACCTGCTGTTCTACAACGCGGCGAAGCAGCATGTGTGTCTCGTACCGCTCACAATCGCAGCGTTCAAGCCCGTGCTCCAGCCGAAGAACTACGTGAGCTTCTACGACGACAAGAGCATGAACTGGTCGATCAAGTTTGCGAGTGAGCAGCACGTGAGCGACTTTATGCGCATCGTGTTCCTCACGAAGATCCACGTCGAGATCTGGGGCGACGACAAGACCAAAAGCGTGACAAAGACGCAACCAAACGCGCTCATCAAAGACGACTTGGTCGCTGTCAAAGACGATGCAGCAGCTGTCAATACTGGCGACGCAGTCGCTGTCGCGTTCAGCTGCTGGCGCGTCGTTGGGAACGTCACGTGCGCACCGAGTGATGTCATCACCAAGTACGCGCCGTTTGAGAGAGCGACCGAGAGTGACCTGCGCAAGTTTCGCCTCGGCGACGGCAGCGAACGCATCAAAGCGCTGGACGAAGCGGTCGTTGGGATGCGTAAAGGCGGCAAGCGCATCGTGTTGGCACCACCGGGCAAGACGAACGGCCAGGACTGGTACCTCCTCGAGATACACCTCGTCAAAGTCAAGATTGGCGGTGGGAGCAGCAGTGGTGGCTCACAGCGCCGAGCGACTGCTACGCCAACAGCAGCAGCAGCAGCAGCAGCAGCAGCATCGGACGCTGCTGCGACTGAGTCAAGCAGCCGAGCAAGCAGGATATCGCGACGGCGATCGACACTGGCTGGCAAGATTAACAGTAGTAGCGATACGACGGGTGACATTGTACCGTATGGCGCGGAAGCCGCAAACGAAGCGCTCAAGCTCAAGGACCAACAGATGCAACTGCTGCAAGAGCAGCTCGATGCGCTCAAGATGAACGCAACGCTCGGTCTCAACGGTGGCTTTAGTGGGCTACAGCAGCAACAGCAACAGCAGCAGCAGCAGCAGCAGCAGCATGCGTTCAGCCAACCATCGATGTTTGGCAACGGTGGCTCGCTGTATGCGCTACCACCGCAGCAGCAGCAGCAGTCGTTCGTATCGATGCCCAACAGTCGACCGCTCGACACGCTGCTGACCGAACTGCATGCGAAGGTCGACTACCTCATCCGCATTGCACCCGCGCCTGGTACTGGCTCGAATAGCAGTGCTGGTGCTGGCGCGACCGACGTCTCGGCCGTGATCCGCGGCGTCGAGCGCCTCGCGAGTGAGAACGACCGCCTGATGGTCCAGATCAACGCGCAGACGCAGCAATACGTCGCGTACGAGAAGCGCTGCGACGAACTGCTCACGCAAAACCAGCAGCTCGCCGCCGACAAGCGCCGCTCGGACGAAAAGTACCAGGCGCTTGCGAGCCAGCAGCTGAATTTTAGTGCTGAGGTCGCGAGCCTCACGAGCGCGCGCGACGCCGCGATCACGCAGACGAACCGGCTCCACGCTGAGTACCAGCAGCTCCTCGCTGCGTACTACGAGAAGCAGCAACCCGCTTGTACGTTTTCTGATTGGTCTGTGTTGTGTGGAGACGGTGGCACTAGCCACTTTGTTGTTTTTGGTGTGATTGCTGACACCTCTGTATTTGCATATATGCAATTTCACAGCTGCCAATGACGAACAGACCCAAGCACTTGCGTTTGAGCGCGACGCACGCGCGCGCATCGAACGCGAACTCGCGAAAGAGGCGCAGACGCGCGTGCTCGCCGAGCAGGAGCTACAGTTGGCCAAGAAGCAGTTTGCTGTCACGCTCCAGCTCAAAGAAGCCGAGCTCACGAGCCGCGACGAGCAGCAGCAGGTGCTTGCGACGCAACGCCTTGCAACCCAGCGCGAGGAACTTGCGAGCCGCGACGCGCAGCTCGAGGCGGCTACACGCGCGTTGCAGCAGCAAATGGCGAACGAACGCGACAGTGCGCAGCAGGCGATCGCGCAGAAAGTTGTGGAGCTCGAGGCAGCGCAGCAAGAGATCGAGACACTTGCGACCGACAAGGCAGCGCTTGTAGCAGCGCTCACGAGTGCAAAAGACCGCATTGCAGCGCTCGAGTGCGAACTGAAGGCGGCAAGTGCTGTAAGTGCGACCGACACGACTGGTGAGACGGACGCCACTACAAATGGATCGGCAGTTGACGAGACGCAACTGTACAAACAGCAGATCGCTTTGCTGCAACAGCAAGTCACGGACCTGTCGACAACGAACGAATGTGCGACATGTGCGAGTGCCGACGCAAAGGAACAGGCCGCAGAGCGCGCCGTCGCACTTGCGCAACAACTCAAGCACGAGACGGAAGCGATGCTGACAGCGCGTCATGCGACAGTTGACGACAGTCAGACACTGGCAGTAGCCAATGCCAACCGCGACAACCTCACGACACTGTTCAAAGAGGCCGTGAACGAAATGTTCTTTCGCTTCCAGGACGTCTTTGAGGACGAGAACGCGGACGCAGGAGCAGCAGCGACCGTCGAGCGCAAGCACGTGCTCGCAGTCATTCGCAAAGTGCTCAAGCAGAGCACAAAGGATGTGCTCACGCGCCTGCAGGCGACTGCGCCGTCGTTGCCATTACCTGAGCCATTGCCAGTTGGCGACAGCAGTGGCCGCGACGACAGTGACAGTGACGGACCGCCAGCGCCGCCGCCGCTCGAGTCTGCGACATTGTTAGCACCAGAATCAGCTGCGGATGAGCACACGACAGTCGAGTCGACTGCAGCAGTCAACGGCAGCGAACACGACGCCATTGATGATGAGAAGGAGGAGGACCAGCGCGTTGTAAGTAACGCGTCGAGTCACAGCGCGAGTGCGTCAGTAGATGGCGACGATGCTGGCAATGCAGTCGACTCGGACGCGTTGTTTATCGAGAGCGTGAGTGACCAGCAGCAGCTGCCGCGTGGCGGCGTCAGTGGGTACGTGAGCACGGACGACGAGTTTGAAGACTAGCGACGTTGTTCGTCGATTGTGGAGCGCATAATGACGTTTGCGAACGAAGCGAACGACTGAGCGTGTGAATGAATCCAGAGGATCGATACGTGATGTGAGGTCGCAGCTCTTGCTTCGTTCGTCCATGGATCGTCCGTGAATCGTCCATGAATCGCTCTCGGATCACCGATCTTTTCAATGTCCAGACAGTGCGACTGTGACTGATCTTGGCCTGGATCATACTAGTACATTTCTACTAAAATTGGGCTTTCTAACTACTCTCGAATTGTTCGACCTGCGTAGCAGCTTTGGCGATGCAAAGCACTGATACTGTGTACACGAGATAGGACAATGCAAGATCCACGCAAACAGCGCAACACCACTCAGTATCGAAACGGACGCAATTGCATCGTGTGTCCACAAGAGCTATGCGCTCACTCGCTCGCTCTCATGTGCCATGCGCGCAACGTCATATCGGCACTTGACCTCATCTGCAGCTGCCTGCTGTAGTCGCAAGTATCTAATGCGTCGCAATGCCGCGCGTCTGCTCGAGCGGCTCGGCCTTGAGCTGCACAAACAGCTGCCGCATGCGACTCACGTCTTCGTCGTCGTCGTCCTGCTTCTTTGCTGCTTTTAGCGCTGCAGCCTCCGTGTCCTTAGCGTCTTTCGTCTTGGCGTGCAGCGCTGCGAGCTTCTGCTTGCGGTTCGCCTCGAGTTCAACAAGACTCACGACGCGCTCCCACGGGTTCTCGGCCTCCAAATCGGCTGCGAGCTTCTCGAGCGTCGCCTGTTCGCGCACGCGGTTCGCCTGCTGCTTGGACTCTTTGATGCGGCTGCGCTCAGCAACGAACGTCTCCATGTCGGACTGCGCCTTGTCCTTCGACTCGTGCGCGACCTTCGCCTGCTCCTCTGCTTTCGCTGCGATCTTTTGCTCGTACTCGCGCATGAATTTGCTAAAAGGGGTACGGGGTTACGTCATTCTGTTCGTGTATCCTGTCGCTTATAACAAATAGCACATCAAGCAGTCCGCTACAGCATAACGTACGTCAGTTCGTTCTCCTCTTCGATCACAGGGCCCTGCGACTGGCCAAATGACGACGTGCGTGAGTTCGATGGCTGGAACGAGCTGTGGCGCGAGTTCGATTGCTGCTGCTGCTCAAACGACGCGGTGCGCGAGTTTGACTGTTGCTGCTGGTGGTTTTGCTGCTGGTGTTCGAACGACGTTGTGCGCGAGTTTGAGTTTGACGACGACGACGCGTCGTGCTGCTGCTCGTAGCTCGCGCTAAAGTCGTCGGCTGGCGCGTCGTCAACTGGCGCAGCCGCGTTGTCGCCAAAGTCAAACGAGTCGTCAGTCGGTGCCGCTGCCGCTGCTGCTTCGCCCGAGTCGACCTCATAGAAGCTGAAGCACACAGAAGAGAAGAGAGCATGCATGGGTGAGTCGTGGCGGTACATACACACATTGCTGTCACAGGCGCAAGACGCCGATCCAAGAGGGTCAGGTGACGACAACGCACTCGTTCGAGTAGGCAGACGAGTCGGCTGGTGCCTGGAAGGAGTTCAGGTCGTCGCTGTTGTCGGCAAACGGATCCATTGCAGCAAGCGGTGCTGTGTGTATGTGTATGTACGGAGGTCGCGGTCGCTTTGCACTTCTTGTTGTTGTCGTGCTGCCGCGTGCACGTTGCTTGAGCCAAAACAGATCCAGAGAAGGGGGAAAAATACGTAACCGCTTCAATCGAGTATAGTGGGCGCAAGTGCGACGGAGTGTCACCTCTACGCTGAGGGCGATTTGCACACTTTGTGTGAAATATGTTGCAGCGAAAATAGCAGCAGTATCATAACTTGCGACATACCGATTTGCCTCTTCAACTTTTGGCGTACCCCTTTTGCGTGGGGTACATGAAAATATGTGCGCTACATCATCTATGTGAACCACTCCGACACACGTTCTAAAGTACGATTTCGCACAAGTGCGACGCGCTGGTTTCAATTTTGACGAATCGGAATCTGAATATCATGAAACTAAAGCTGCAATTCCATTCACATACAAAACGAAGCACGATTTGAACGACTGGTCGCTGGCAGCCTTTGCAAGCAGGAGCACACTGCAGCTCGCGTCTTCGTTGTGGGCGACGCCAGCAGCGCCGATACTGCGAGCTCAGTTCCCACAAGAAAACCAGCCAACGTCAAAATGGTCAAGCAGAAGAACCACACGGCCCGCAACCAGACGGTCAAGGCGCACCGCAACGGCATCAAGAAGCCGAAGAACCACCGTTACCACTCGACGCGTGGCGTACGTCTCTGCTGTGTGCACGCGTGATGCAATGTATTGGCGAAATGCGTGAGCACTCGCATGCTCACACTCCCTCGTATGCGTGTGCATGTGCGTCCAACAGCTCGACCCGAAGTTCCTCCGCAACCAGCGCTTCGCCAAGAAGTTCAACAAGAAGAACGAGAACAAGTCCAAGAAGGTGCGTGCTAGCTCCATGGTCGTACGGCTACTGCTGTCCATGGCTCGCATGACAAGCGACTCACATGACTCCACCTCCGTTCGATGTTGCAGGACGAGTAAGATGCTGCGGCTGGACCTTGTGTAGAGCTGCGTGTAAAGCGCAGCACGGCATGAATGCAGCCTCGTTCGCCTTCGACTGTGTAGGGATCGAGTCGTGGTGAGGCGCTTTGTCGGCTGGTACTGCCAACGGCGTTGACGATGGTGGTACCGATCGACTGAGCGCCTCTGGTTTCTTGGGATCACAGTGGTTCCGCGCTACGCGTGCAGGAGCTGCGTCGTCGTCTGGTCGTCAGGTGTCAACACAGCCTGCGCCTTCGTGCAAACCACCGCGTGTGTGTCCGTGTGTCATCGTCCTCCGCTTGCGGGGTCTTGTTACCTAGTCGTTCATATACGCGACGTACCGAGCCAGCCAGTCAGTCATTCAGTCTGTCAGCAAACAACTAGTGTCAGCAGACTCGAGTGGCCGACAGTACGCGCGTCAGCTGCTACCGTCGACTGCGTGTGTGTGTGCGAGCGTGTGCGGGCCGCCCCCCTTCCGAGTCGGACGTGATGATCAAACCAAGCATCCTTATCTACATTTTCTGAAAGATCATGAACCGAGAGCTACGATCTGATCCAACTTGGACGCGTTCGCACACACACACACAACTACAGCAGCAACAATCGACGTCGACGAAGCAGGTTCGAGATCCTGCATCCTGGCAGCGGCAGCAGCAGCAGCTATTCAGTACCGCTCAACTCGCGACGGTTGGCTCGGCGTCGCACGTCTTCGTTGCTTATTTGTTGGTGCCTGCGTGTCGTGCTGTATGTATCTCGTGTCTGTGTGTATCTGCATGTATCGACATGTCTACATGTGTGTGCATGTCGAGCGTGGCAAATGTGATGAGCAACCAACTCATAACCTTATCTACATTCACTGATTCTCACGTGATTGAGTACTGAGACTCTGATTTCCCACGCTCGCATCATCATGGACATGCACATCAATATGAATGAAATTGTTATGCTGAATCAGCATTTCCTGAAGATACAATAGCAGCAGTGGCAGTAACGCAATAGAATGGAACTCGAATGACGACGTCGTGGCGCTTCCGTCGTGCTAGACTGTGATGTTGATTGTAGCTTACTCGTTTGCGACCGTCAAGCTGCTTTCGTGTGATACTCCTGTGCAACTTGCTAGCGACTCTAAAGGTGGTCTGGTTATTGTTCATGCGACTCTGATCGCGGTAGCTCATGCTGTTTGCCAAACAATCGATTGCTACTTCTCGGCGTCAGCATCCGCGCTCGGCGTCTCTGCATCCTTCACGTTTTCGTCGTCCTTGTTGCTTTCGGCGTCCTTGACAACAGTCGCATCCGTGGTCGCAGTCGGCTTGGCACTGTCGCTCTTGGCGCCGTTGCTGCCCTTGACTGGCGGTTCGAGGATCGAGCGCACGTTGAACTTCTTGTACGCGTGAAAGTTTGTCACGACGCTCACGCCAAACGTGTTCTGCAGTTTCCCAGCGCATTCCCAGCAGTCAGTCAGTCAGTCTCATGGCCTCACTAGCAGTCAACAGCAATATCAGCGTGGACGTACGCGAAAGACTTCGACGAGGATCACAGCCTCGGGCGTTGTGAGGTTCACTTTTTGCTCGGGACCAACGAGCGCTGCGAGGTCGTTGATCACGTCCATCGACTTGAGGTGCGAGCAGTTGCGCCGCTTGATCTCGACTGCGTACTAGGGCCAGCAACACCATATATGCGACATGCAGCGTCAGTGTCAACCCCAGAAAGACAGCTTCGACAGTTCCAGCGAACAGCTACAAACCAATCAGTTATCAGCAGCTCTGAACCATCAAATCAGCGACCACCAGCAGTCAAACACCAGAACAAATTGTACCTCGAGCGGCGGCACAACAGCATCGGCGCCGTGCACTTGACGGTATGCAGCTGCGTGCGCCTGTAGCTGCTCTTCGATCATCGGCTGTGCGAGCGCTTTGACGTCGTCGCGTGTCGCATGCCCAATCTTTTCGAGCGGGATCATGCGGTTGATGAACCGCGACGCAAACTCCATCGACGACGCGACGTCGTCAAAGATCGTGCGAATGAGCGCTTTTGCCGAGATCTCGGGGTCGAGGATCTGGATCAGGATCACGCCCTTGACGCCCTGTAGGTAACACACATATATACATAGGTCTGGCGTGTCAGAGCCAGAGAGTGATCGTCCGTATCCACTCTGAGTGCCATGACGCACCGTGTCGAGTGCTGTGAAGCGGCCGGTCTTGCGCTGCTTCGCGTCGGCTTTGAGCGCGTTGATCTCGTCCTGGAGCTTCTTCTGGACCGAGTCGCTTGATGCGTCAGCAGCGTCGGCGGTTGCATCTGCAACGGTCGCAGCTTGTTGTGTCGCTGCTGCTGTGTCGCTAAAGTACTTGTCGGCGGCTTCGTTGAGCACGTTGAGCGCGTCGCGCACGCTCTGGCGCTCTTTCGTCTTGTCGCACGTGACGAGGATGCCGCCCGAGCCCTTGGCGGCGGACGCTTGGCCGAGCGCGCCCTTGTAGCGCTTTGGCTGTGGCGACGTAGAGAGAGAGCGTGTGAGTGTGTGAGTGCAGTCGATGTGACGGATCGTGCATATACAAACGTATACATATGTAGAAGCACGAGAGCGAGCACGTACGCCACCGTCGCGGTCGTCGCTCTTCCACTGCGTCTTGCGCTTGTCGCCGCTCGCGTTGTCGCCTGCCATGATGCTACTCGTGCTGCTGCTTGTCGTGCTCGCTTCGAGCCTGCGTCTTGTGTCGCCTCGTGAGTCAAGACAAAATGCGAGTTAGCATCAGCTAAATTCGCATATAATCTCATCTAGATACCTAAAAGCGACAATTTACCGCGGTTAGTACCGCGATATGGCTTGAAAAAGTGTTGGCTGCGGGCAGCAGGCACTTACTTGTCGAGTGATTGATTCGCATCGCCACCTCTGCTCCAGACTCGTCCGTTCGCGTGCCTGTTTGCCTACCTGCGTGCAAGCATCTCGACCCAACAACCACACAACTGCACACACACGACGACTGCAGCAACAATGACCTCCTCCGCTTCGTCCTCGTCTTCGCTCACGGACAAGGTGCTGCTGCTCGGCTCGAGCCAGGAGAACGAGCTGTTCGTCGCCGACGCGGCGACGGGCGGGCAGCTCTACTGCTTCAAGAACGGCCGCACGTCGCGCTTTGGCGTGCAGGTGCTGCCGCGCACGGACCACCTCGTCGCGATGCAGGACAACAAGCTCTCGGCGCACATCTGGACCTGGTCGAAGGACATGCCGGTGTACAAGTGCCACACGGCCGAGAAGATGGGTCCGACCGCCGTCACGACATGCGGGAACTACCTCTTTGCTGGCGCGCAGTCGGGCAAGGTCTACGTCTGGGACGTCAAGACTGGCGAGCTCGTCATGGTCTGGGACGCGCACTACAAGAGCGTCTCGGCGCTTGCGCTCACGAGCGACGACTCGCACGTCATCACTGCCGGCGACGACGCAGTCGTGCACGTCTGGCGGCTCATGGACATTCTCGACACGCCGGACGTGACTACGAGCTTCCAGCAGGGCCTCTCGCCGGTCGTGTCGTGGACCGACCACGTGCTACCGGTCACGAGCATCCACGTCGGCCTCGGTGGCGTGAACGCGCGCATCTACACGTCGTCGCTCGACCGCACGTGCAAGATCTGGAGCTTGAGCTCGCCCCAGTGTCTCTATAGCGCAACGTGCGGTTCGTACGTGACGGTGTGCGCAGCTGACGCCATGGAGCACCGTCTGTTCATGGGCTGCGGTAACGGCAAAGTGTACGCGCTCGACCTCCACGCCGCTGCGAGCGCCGTCACAGCCGCGACCGCGCGCGTGCTGAGTACCCAAATCAATGGCAATAGTGCAAACGCGTCGCCATTTGGCTCGGAAGCGTTGCTGCCGGACGCGTTCGAAGGCCACGAAGTCGCAATCACGACGATGCAGGTCAGTGACTGCGGCGCGTTTGTGTTTACAGGCGACGAGAGCGGCGTCGTGCGCGTCTGGGACAGCGTGAGTCGCCAGTCGCTTCGGACGCTGCGGCTGTTCAAAGGCAAAGTGAGTGCGCTGCTGCTGCTGCCGAAGCCGCGGAACCTGTTCCACAAGGTCAAGGCCGCGCGCAATGCGACGCTTGAAGACGGTGCGAGTCTGGCGCCGCCGCTGCCGATTGCACCGCTCAAAAAGTACATGAACTCGTCCAACGACGCAGCCGACAAGTGAATATGCGGCAAGTCGATCAGTCGGTCGTTGCTGGTAGATGCGAGTAGCGCAGAAGGACATTTGGTAGCTGCTCGCATGAGTGTGAGGAGCGTAGCCATTCATGCCTGTTGTGTGCTGCAGGGTCGGGATAATTTGCAACTATATAGAGAAACACTAGAGAGCACACAGCGTGTGGATGTACAAGTGCACATGGTGGACTTGAGGACTGCAACTGGTGATCGGTGGTAGTAGACTGCGTTGTTGACGAATAAAGCGAAATCAGAACAAGCAGAAGGAATCCGAAAGCATTTCTGCAATCGGATCTTGTCTTCGCTCAATGAATCGGATTCTTGTTGGTGTTGGCGAATGAATCGAGTGGATTTGCACATACAAAACCGAGTGAGCTTGTCTAGTTGTGGTCGAATCTTGACTTTTGTATGTGGACGACGACTTGAGGATATTTTGGGACGGATCAGAACGAAGTCCATCAACCGACACATGCGCCATGTCTTCTCGTTTGGTCACCCGTCATTCCAAGCTCTCTCGCTTGCGTCGTGCCTCGAAGCCGAGCGATACAAGCTCGCACCCGCACTCGACTATCTAGGAACTGCTGAACGAGCAGATACAGACAACATGGACGAGCACAACATCGACTATGAGGACGGGTCGACGCCGCGCATGCACGAGCGGATAGCCCAGACGACCGCGGCTCAGGAGCAGCAGCTCGATGCGTTGCACACTGGCGTGCGACGGCTGAAGAACCAGGCAGTCGCAGTGAACGACGAGGTCGTGCAGCAGAACGCAATCATCGACCACATCGCCGTGGAGGTCACAGATGCAGACGCTGGCGTGCAACAGCAGACGCAAGCTGCGCGAAAGGTCGTGCGACACCACAAGCAAGTACGTTGCTCGTCAGTAGTGCGTTGGTCTGTGCTGCGTAAATGTGGTAGCTTGTCCAGCGCGCATATACTCACATCGCTGTGTGTGTGAATGTGTCTTGTGTTGCTCATTCCGCAGCTCTGCGCGTACTACGTGGTCATCCTGCTCCTCTTTGCAGCGCTCATCGTCGTGCTCGTCGTCTAGCGCTCGCACGAACGAGCACGATGCACGCCTATGCATAACTCAGACAGCTACACGCAGCGCAGCAACTGACCGTCGCCTCTTATCTATCGAATCCAATCCATCACTACGGCTTCTCTGTGTGTGTGTGCTGCAGACGCGCATGGCATGACTCAAGTGCCTGACAACTGCTACTGTCTCCCACCAAGTCACAGACACAACCACAACCACATCACAAGCAGCTCATTCACAGACGGAAACAAGAGAGTAGGTGGGAGTGACAGTGGTGAAGATGATCTAGTAGCAACTAAGCGTCCTCAGCACGCGTCTAAACGGCACGTGGTTGCAACTGGTTCAAGCGCAGCAGCAGCACGCTTGAAGCAGCGCAAGTAGTAGGTTGTCGTACTACTAGCACAAAGTCCTACTCAGAGGCGCAGCGCTTAGTAGCGGTACGTCTCAGGCTTGAACGGACCCTGCGGCGACACGCCAATGTACTCAGCCTGGTCGTCCGAGAGCACGGTGAGCTCGGCGCCGAGGTTCGCGAGGTGGAGGCGCGCGACCTTTTCGTCGAGGTGCTTCGGGAGCACGTAGACCTTGCCAGTCGCGTACTTGCCCGAGTCCTTCTCGGTCCAGAGCTCGATCTGCGCGAGCGTCTGGTTCGTGAACGAGTTCGACATGACAAACGACGGGTGGCCCGTGGCACAGCCGAGGTTGAGCAGACGGCCTTCAGCGAGCACGATGACCGCGTGACCGTCCTCGAAGATGAACCGGTCGACCTGCGGCTTGATGTTCTGGCGCGTCGTCGCGGCCATGAGGCCGGCCATGTCGATCTCGTTGTCGAAGTGGCCAATGTTCCCGACAATCGCGTTGTTCTTCATCTTGGCCATGTCGCTCTTCATGATGATGTCCTTGTTGCCAGTTGTCGTGATAAAGATGTCGGCCTTTGAGACAACGGTCTCGAGACGCACGACCTGGAAGCCCTCCATGCACGCCTGGAGCGCGCAGATCGGGTCGACTTCGGTCACAAACACGACGGCACCAGCGGCCTTCATGGCCTGCGCCGAGCCCTTGCCAACGTCGCCAAAGCCGCAGATGACAACGCGCTTGCCCGCGAGCATGACGTCCGTTGCGCGCATGATGCCATCCGGGAGCGAGTGGCGGCAGCCGTAGAGGTTGTCAAACTTGGACTTCGTGACCGAGTCGTTCACGTTGATCGCCGGGAACAGGAGCGTGCCGGCCTTCTCCATCTGGTAGAGACGGTGGACGCCCGTCGTCGTCTCCTCCGAGACGCCCTTGCAGCGCTTCGCGATCTTCGTCCACTTGGTCGGGTCGGTCTTGAGCGTGCGGCGAATGATGTTGAGCACGCACTTGAACTCGGCGTTGTCGGTCGACGCGGGGTCCGGGATCGTGCCGTCGGCGGCAAACGCCTTCTCGGCCTTGTAGCCTTCGTGGATGAGCAGCGTCATGTCGCCACCGTCGTCGACAATGATGTCCGGGCCGTCGCCCTGGCCGTCGTCCGTCGGCCACGTGATCGCGTTCAGCGTGCACTCCCAGTACTCCTCGAGCGTCTCGCCCTTCCACGCAAACACCGCGGCCGAGCCGTCGCGCGCGATCGCCGCCGCCGCGTGGTCCTGCGTCGAGAAGATGTTGCACGAGCACCAGCGCATGTCGCCGCCGAGCGCCTTGAGCGTCTCAATGAGCACCGCGGTCTGGATCGTCATGTGGAGCGAGCCGGCGACGCGCGCGCCCTTGAGCGGCTTCGACACACCAAATTCCTCAACGCACTTCATGAGGCCTGGCATCTCGATCTGCGCGATCTCGATCTCCTTGCGGCCAAAGTCGGCGAGCGAGATGTCGGCGACGCGGTAGTCTCCCTGGGACGCCATTGTAACGAAGCTGGAGGAGGGTGGAGGTGGAGCGGGAAGCGAGGAAGAGGTTGGTCTGCGCGGAGCAAATTCCAAAGTGTGCTGTCTCGCAAAGCGAACCGAACGAGCGAGCGAGCGTTGTGGTTGCGCGTGTGCGTTGTGGGCCGCTCTGCGTTGGCTCGCACAACGTGTGTGAATGATGCGAGGGCCGCGTCTCCACCAATGATCGTGGTTGGTGCTTTGAGGTCCCTCGCAAATATGCTCATCAGATTCAACGGGGCCGGCTGGTGCGCAGTAAAGACCGCGTGAACACGGCAAACGTATTTCGAGAGGTTAAATCAGCGGCAGTTATGTTTCATATACAGGTCTTTTTAATTAGGTCTTTATATGTTATTGTTACATACGGAGGACAGCTCTGTAATCGAAAACGGCGTGTCCCAATGCAATACCGACGAGAGCAGGCGAATCTGACGCACGCGACCTTCCGTTTGGACCAGCACGCGTGCCGACGTGGCAGCCTTCAGCTCGCTCTCTCAACCTTTCGTTTGCTCTCTCGCCTAAGGACTCATCAGCTACACCATCTTGACAGCAACACGCACACGCACACGCACACTACAGTAAACCAGACCAACAAAACAGAGCAGAACGGAGACAGATGGAGCACGCAGCTGGATGCAAGCAAGTTCACTGCGTGTTAGAACGTCTCCGCCAACTACGCTGCTCGAGCAATACGCCCTGCCCATGCGCTGCTCCAGTCCAACACGCAATGGCGCATCCAATGCACCAGCAACAGCTGCTACGGGTCACTCGCCCTCAAAATGCTTGACGCCATCTCGTCGCATCTCATTTGCGGTCTGCCTACACGCGGCCCGAGATCGGCGAGTACTCGCCGCGACGGTTCGCGCGCTGGCGCCAGCGGTACACTGCAATGCCCGCGACACCAAGCACTGCAACAGCAGCAGCAACGAGCGCAACGAGCCCAACGACGCTGCCGTGCGTGATTGCAAGCAAACTGTCGTCCGCACTGCGGTGCACGTGGCGGACTGTCGTCGAGTCGTCGGCAATGTTGAGCAAGTGCGCAGCGCCGCCAAAGTCGCACGTCGCGCCGGACTCGCGCTTGAGGTGCCAGTACTCGTTGAACGCCCAGTCGCACTGCTCCTCGAGCGTCTTGAATCGCTCTTCGAGGCCGTCGCACTCGACGCCGTCCGCATTACAAGCGTACGCTTTCCCGTTCTCGAGCTCGTACTTCCTCACGCCGCGCTTCGCTGCGCAGACAAACTCGCCCTTGTCCTCTTTGTCGCAGGCCGAGAAGACACCGTCCTCGTCGGCGTAGCTCGTCACGTTCTTTGGGAACGCACCTTGCCGAATGAGTGCCAAAAAGTTCCACTTGGTACCAATTTCGGTCTTAAAGTTCCAAAAGTACCAGCCGTGGCCCAATGCAAATGCATTCAGTTTCTTCAAGTTCAAGTTCCGCGTAAAGTCCGCATCGTCGTCCTGGTTGAACGCGTTGTTGCTCGTGACTGGGCACTTGCCGTACGACGGACCCGACATCCCAGTCCCGTACGGTCCTTGGATCGGCTTCGTCACATCCAAAGGCGTGCCGGGAAAGTCTTTGCCGAGGTACGTGCTCTCGACCGGACAGTCGTCGAGCTTGCAGATGACTTTCGGAAAGCCCGGGAGGTTGTCGTTAAAGCCATTGAGCCACATCACGCAGTTGTCGGTCCCGAGCGACCACTCGCCGACGATCACTGGCATGAGCGCGTTCTCCATCTCCGAGATCAAATACTTTTGCTGGCACGCGTTCGAGAAGAAGTCAGCCTTTGTCCCGGGGTTCATCCACGCCTGGTAGATGTGCGTGTCGAGCGCAATGTCCGGGCACCCCTTCATGAACGTCGACCAGTACTGCACGCCAAAACGGAAAGAGTCGTGGAGCACAAACTTCCAGTGCGGCGCAAGCGCCTTGACGCGCTTGTACGACTTCCAGTAGTAGTCCTTGAGCACTGGAATCGGCGTGAGCTCCCACGGTTCGTTCACGGGCTGCAGGCCGAGGATCGCCGGACTCTTCGCGTACCGCGTGATGATCTCAGTCACGGCCGTGAGCGACTGGTTCAAATTGCTGTAGTTGATCGACGAGTAGTTGTGGTTCTCGTGGTCGTACGTGCCGGCCCACTCGGCCGACCGGATCGGCCAGTGCTCAAACGTCGTCGTACCGACCGGTTGCGTGCTCGCAATCGACGTCCACTTGACCGTCGACGCACGGCCGCTGTTGTCAAAGCCGTTCTGCGAACCAATGAGGCCATGGATGTCGATGAGCAGGTTGATGTTGTACTTGTCAGCAAGATCAACGATGCGGTCGAGCTCCTCGACGGCGCCGTCCGTGCAGCCAATGAATGGTTCATACGGCGTGAACATCCAGTCGCCGACTGGCACGCGCAGCGAGTTGACACCGGCCTCGGCCATCTCTTTGATGTCGTCCTCCGTGACCCAGTTCGCCCAGTGGATACGTAGCTGCCGGTTCGCCTCTTCGGGTCCGAGCGCGGTACAGAACGTGTACGAGTCCATCGCGGTCTTCTCCGGTGCCTTGTCGCCAAAGCGCTCTTGCGTGCCCAAAAACTGGTAGAACAGACTCGGTGTGATCCACGGCTCGAGCACGAGCCAGCCGCCGAGGTTCGCGCCGCGCACTTGCGTGTTGAACGGCGTCGCGTGCGTGTCGTGTGAGCACGTCTGCGTCTTGTCATCGGGCTTGAAGTCCTTGAACTCGCCCGACGACCCGAGGAACCGCGGGTCCGGCTCATTCTCCCAGTAAAACTTGGCGTCCTTCTGTGACGTCGACGGCGCTGGCGTCGACGTGTCAGTCTTGTCAGACTTGTCGTGGTCCTTGGACTCAGCAGGCGCAGCGGTTGATGCGGCAACAGTAGCAGTCGGCGGCATTGCAGTCGCCTGTGCAACAGCAGCAGGAGTCGCAACAGGCGTCACGGCGACATCGGCTGCCGTCGTCGTCACAGCAGGCGGCGTCTGTGCGAGCGCTGGCACGCTGAGCGTCGCAGCGAGCAGCGCGCAGCAGAGCGCAGCAGCGCGTTTCGCGCGAAGACCTCCAAGCATCGTTCTCTCTCTCTGGTTACCGAGTCTCGAGCGAGCGGAGCGTGCGTCGAACGAAGCGAATGCGGAAATGGTGTTGAACGCCGCAACAAGATCTCGATGCGCAAATGCGGCAGAAGTGAACTGGATCGAGATATTGCAAATCTGGGCACGTATCCTGCCGAAATTGCGCTTCTGGATCTGAGTTTTACCGCTTGCACGGGTTTGGCCCGATTGCATACAACTATCAAGCTATGCTCGTTCATCTCATACGGGTTTCGGCCCGTTATCCAAGCAGAAACGTGGCTAGTTTTGCAGTTTTTGATATATTGTGTGTCGTTGAAGTCGAATCTGAGCTTTTGCTGGCTGGTTCGCATCGCGTTGTCGCGCCTTTGGTCGAGAGAGCACGAGTGCAGAGCAGCTGCGAGATCGCAATCACGCGCCTTCGCCCCCAACATCGCACGCAGACAAACTGTGTTGTTTCTATCGACTCGCTGTGCGTCGCCGATGTTTGGCTGCTTGCCGCAGATCGTCCAACGTATTGAGTTGCTCCAAATACGCAAGTGAGCGAGAGAGTAAGCGCTCGTGAAGGCGATTGATTGGCATGCAACGACGCGCCATCGTCGCAGCAGTCAACTCGACTCGGGCGATCAATTCGCTGCATTGCATACAATACACAATGTATCTGAGGAATCTATATCTCACTATGACTTTAACAAGATCGCATGGACGAAAGTCAACTTGCTGCAAGGCGGCGTTGATGGATCGATCAATCATGCTGGCGCCAGTGCTGACACCAAGCCGCGATCACGACGAGCAACTGCATATCGAGTCGGTAGGTCGTCAGCATCGGGTGTCGCCACGTAACACCGGCAACAGCAGAAACAGCAGCGTCCACCAACGTACTGCGTCTCATGCTGTGCGACCATGAAGCCAGTAACGAATGGTCCAGCAGCAACGACCATGTGGTCCACATCGAAACCATTACAAGCCACTCGGACTGTATAGCGCGGTCACCGCTTTTGATAGCACACGTCGTCACACGTCACAGATCGCTCGGTATGACAGCTGCACATGCAATGCGCTGGTTCACGGACGTGAGCACATGGGAGCCCACGTCGCCTGCATGGCACGCCGCGATGCAGCTTCTCCCGCTGCATGAACAGGAGAAGGTCCTGCGCTTTGTGTTTGCAAAAGACCAGCGGCTCGCACTCGCGAGCAGACTGCTGCAGCGGCAGCTCATCAGCGCACAGTGCGGCTCTGCCGTGCCGCTCGCGCAGATCGACATCCAGCGCACGCCCGAGAACAAGCCGTTTTGGCAACGTCGCGTTAGTGAGAGCAACGCTTGTGGGTCGCTTCCAGCGACGTGGAACTACAACGTGTCGCACCACGGCACGGTCGTCGCGATCGCGAGTCACCCGCATCGCCTCGTTGGCGTCGACGTCGTGCAGATCTCGGAGCGACCACGCGCTCGCACGAGCGCTAGCGACTTCTTCCACGCATTCGCAAACCACTTTACAGAGCGCGAGTGGATGTACATCCATGGGTGCTCTGCTGCCAATACAAGCACTGCTGCTGTCTCCAACAGTGCGCAAGCTGACGACGCCAAGAACGACGACGACGACCCATTCGTGCGGTTCTACCGGCTCTGGTCGCTCAAAGAGGCGTACATCAAAGCCGTCGGTATCGGCTTGGGATTCACGCTCCTACGTGCCGAGTTTGCATTCAGCACAGCCGCGCAGACGTGGCAGCTGCGGCTCGACGGTGCGCTCGCACTCGACTGGCGCTTCGAGTGCTACCAACTCGACGCTGCGCACCTCGTGAGCGTCGCGCTCGGTCCAGTCGACGCGCTCTGGCGACCTACAACGAGCTCGATCTTTGCAACGTCGATCGTCGCAGTCGCTGCTACGAGCGCTCAGCATTCTGACACTGTCAACGATACAGCCGACGACGACAGCATCACATGCATTTGGGAGCACAAGGACCTCGCATCACTGTGCGGCCGCGGATCGAACGACGCGCGAGCGTGTGTATGAGCAAACATACATGCAGACGCGCGTGCTGTCTGTACAACGCAGTGGTGGCTCTCTCTCTCTCTCTCTCTCTCTCATCTCGTCTCATGACACCACTACCCCAGGATGATCCGTACATTACGGGAACAGCATCTTGCGCACCGTGGGCTTGAGGTCGTAGTAGACCGTGTCGAGGCGCGTGTCGAGCGTGTTGTCGCACACGATCTTGCCCTGGCGCGCGTACAGAATCACGCCACCGGACTTTGCAGCCACGAGCATGCCGTCGTCCTGCTTGTTGAGCGTGACTTTCGTCTTGCTCACGTCCATGTTCGCCTCTTTCTTCATGACTGCGACGTACTTGTCGGTCGCGTCTTTGATCACGCTCTCAGCGAGCCGCACGTCCTTGGCGCGCACGGCGACAATCACGTCCGGCTCCACCAACTTGATCAGTCCCTGGACGATCAAGTCGCGCAGCAAGTTCTTGTACTTGGTCTCGTCGGTCGTCTGGTTCTTGAGCAGCGCCTGGCCGTCGGCAATGAGCGTCTTGAGGAGCTCGTCGCGCGCAATCATCTTCTTTCGCCGCGATGCGCCGATCTCAGCCGATCGCGCACTGTTGGTGTTTGCGGAGGTAGATCATATTAGATACTAAAAGAAGTATCCGACATGTGTATACTATACATACCCAAGTATACACACACACAGAAAATGGGAGCCACGCCAGAGAGACATACATGCGCTTGTTGACTTCGCGCTCCTTCTCTTTGCGCGCGTACTCCTCTTGGATCTTGATCTTCGCGTTGTGCACGAGCATCTGCTTTTCGAGGTTGAAGTCGTGCTCCGTCTAGCACCGCCCGAGCGAGTAGACGCAAGATGCGAGATGCGAGATGCGAGTACGCGAGCAGTCGCAACAGCCACGCAGACGACAGCAAATGCAAAGGCGAGTGAGCGAGATGACAGCGTGCGTGGGTTTACACACAGTATGGGGGCGTGCGCACAGCATTGCGAGAATCTCGTCGCTGCAGTGACGAAGCTCCAAGATCCAAGATCTTGCTCGGCGCAGATCGCAACAGTTGCAGTACAGACGAGTCGCACACACACGCACCTTGATGCGGATCTCATTGGCCTTTTCATGGGCCTCCTGCAGGATGAAGTTCACCATCTGCTTGATCTGGCGGTCGGCATCGGAAGCGTTCATCTTGTCTACGGCGCTTGCTGCTGCTTGTTGTTGCTTGCTCCCCTCGTCGTTGTCGTCGTCGCTATCTTTTTCGCTTCTTCTTCGTCACCGCACTCACAAAACGCACAAGTATATATTTACTGCAAGATATATGAAATCGTGACATCAGGAAATCAATATGTTTTATTTTACACACTTCCTATCCCTAACGATACAAACAATGAATACGGCGAAGTAATCTATGCCAATCACTGGTTGGCTTTATAGAGGCTCAAACTAACCTAACTGTTTTGCAATGTTATTTGATATGCGAGGAAAGTAAGCGATTCCTCTACGTTTACTGTATGATGCAAGTCAATGTGGCACAGGCGTAATTTGGTATGGAACAACCACAGATTCGTGTGGTAAATATAATCTCATCAAATTCGATTTGAATCGCAATAATGTAATATGAATTGACAAGCTGCAATTCACCTGATTGAATTGCAATCAACGACGAATGCCATCGACGAACTTGACAACAAACGCCATCGACGAACTTGCCAACGACAACGACACCAACAACGTCCGACAGCAATGGCCAGCTCGATGCTCACGTTGCTTGCGCGGCGTAGCGCCGCTGCGTCTGCGACTGCTGGTCGCCGCAACATTGCTGCAGCCGTACGCTTTTCGAGCGCTGCGACGAGCCACCCGGTTGACAACAACGCGTTCCTCAACAACATGACGGAGGCGCAAGCACAGAAAGCGCTGGAGCGCGGCCAGGAGATCCGCGCGCAGCACCACGCAGCAAAACAGTCGTTCCCGACGGCAAGGTGCGTTTGCATGTACATATACACATGTGCGATCGATCTGTGCGTTTGCATGCGCCAAACATGCGCCGCACGTGCCGAGTCTGACGATACCACTTGCCTGTATGCGTGTTTGCCTGCATGCTCGGAACGCATTTGCACGCACCTCCTGCAACCGCATTGCCATCAACAGCCAGGGCGAGCGCGAGATCAATGCGGACGAAGCGAACCGCAAGCGCATCATCTACCGCAGCAAGCAGCGTGGGTGGCTCGAGGTCGACCTGCTGCTCGGGTCGTGGGCGAGTCAGAACGTCATGACACTCTCGGCCGATGAACTGCAGCAGTACGAGGACATTTTGAACCAAGAGACGATCGACATCTTCAACTACATCTCGGGCAAAGACGTCATCCCGCCAGCGATCGACACGCCCGTGATGAAGCGCATCCAGGCGTACTGCTTCAGCTCGCCGCTCGGCAAAGCCTCGGTCGACGGCTTTGCCAAGAACAAGCAGTTTATGAGCAACTAGGCGCTTTTCCGCATTCAGTCCGTATATCCAGCTAGCCAGTTTGTTCAGTCCACGATATAGCCAGAGCGTGTCGCAGGTGCTGCTACTATAACTGCAGGGTCGTCGGTTTGGATGCTACGCACAGACATTCACTCTTACTTCAATACTCGCGCACCTTTCACTCGCTAATCTCGCAGCTGCAGTTGCTGCGGAGTTGCACTTGCTTTACATACACTCTTGCTCTCTCAACGTTGCACTTGCACTTGTCTCGTGCTAGTCAACTAGCGGCAGCGGTAATAGTCAATGCCGCGCCGTACCATGGCAAGGCACGTGAGCACGTGGCGCGACTCGAGCGGCAGCAACAGGCGGCTCTCCTGCACGCGCACGAGCAGCCGCAACACCAGATGCAGTGGCTCGGGCTGTCGCACGTCGCGCACGAGCACGTTGCGCTTGTTCGTCGCCGGCAGCTGATATCCAAAGCCGAGTGTCGAGAACTCGCTGCCCGTGTACTCGGCGCGCGTCGCAGCCGCGTCCATTGCTGCGATGTACTCGGGATCAGCTGCGCGCGTCGCAATAAACGCTGCGATCGCGACGTCGAGCTCCTGCATCTCGCGCACGATGGTCAGCAGCAATGCGCTCAGCTCGCGGTCGTCGAGCGCAACGCGCGACGGCAGCAACTGCGGCGCTTTATTGACCATGCGCGTCAAGTCGAGCAACGTGCGCCAGTACTGCGACGCGTACGTGTGCAGCACTGAGTGGCGCGTGCTCGTCGCGAGGTTCTCGTACACGTCGCGCGGCGTGTTGCCGTCGCCGTTGCGCCAGAAAGCCTCGACGCAGCCCTGCACGGCGTCCGCGAGCTCGTCCGAGTCGCGGTCGTTCAGCGCGTACCAGACAGTCGATGGCGTCTGGACGCCGACTGCGAGCGCCGCGCGCTCGGCTTCGAACACGGTCGTGAAAAGACGCTGGAGTGCGCGCAGACGAGTCTGTCGCTGCTGCTGCTCGGACGCTGCCGACGCGTTCACGACTGCAGCAAACAGACTGCGCAGCTCGGGTGTGTAGACCGTCACGCCCGACTGCACGAGACACGGCGCCGTAGCGTTGCAGGTCACGTCAGCTGGTTGCGTGTCAATGACGCCTCCAGCTGTCGGCAGCTTCACATGTGAAGCGTCGGCTGTCGGGTACGCGTAGAGCTGCACCATCGCGTCGTGGAGCACGCGTTTGCGCTCTCGCCGCGCCGCTTCGCTACCATCAAGCGGTTCGTCCAGCGTCGCGTTCAAGCCGCCACTGCCACTGCTGCTACTGTTGCGATTCACTCCGACGTCACTGTCGCCAGCAGCGCTGTTGTTGGAGCTGATGAAGATGTTGGAGCTGTTGGAGATGGAGCTGTTGACGCTTGCTACACGCTGCTGTAGGAGTGACGCGAGGGTCGGGAACGGCACGTGCGTGTGGTTTTGCCGTGTGAGCCGCGGGAGCCCCGTTGCAAAGTGGTACTCGCTCACGCGGTCATCAAACTCCTCGACTGCACTGAACATCTCGGTGTCCGTACTCGCGCTCACGTCGACATCGAACGCGCCCGACGCCGCACTGCTGTTACCCGCCTCGAGCTGTCGGTGCGCTGTCACGACTGGTGTTGATTGCGGTGATCCAGCACCATCACGTGTACCGGACGCCTCCGGCGTTGGGCCTTCACCGTTCTTAGCGTCCTCAACCTCTCGTTGGAGCTGCGCGAGCTCGTGCGCGCGCGCGTCGGCAGTCAGCGCCATGACGTGCAACACGGCGTCGCGCGTCTCAGCAAGCTGTTGTCGCCACGGCCACGGATACGTCGGTGCTGGCAGCACAGGTGGCGGCAAGTCGTCGTCTGGCGAATAGTAGATCTGCGTGTAGTTGGCATACGGCACGTACGAGCTGACGTAGCTGCGCAGAAAGTGGCTGACAATGCCGGTCGGCGTGTACGCGAGCGTGTAGTTGGGCCGACGCGCTTCTTCCTCGGCTTCGGCGTCGTACACGGGTACAGGGATCCCGAGCTCGGCGCACATCTCTTCGAGCGACATGGACGCGAACCGCTTCATCTGGATCTGACGCTGGATGTACCCGCTGTACTTCTTCTTGATCGCGCCGACGATGAGTTCGCCAAAGAGCTTTGCACCCGGTATCACGACGTTCTGCAAGACAAAGTGGTTCATCCGCTTGTCATTGAGTCGCTTGAGGCGTGCGATCTTTGCCGCAGACCCAAACGCCACCGGCGGCACCATGTTCATGAGCATCCACGTCTTCACTTTCTTGGCGGTGCGGCGGTTCGCGCCCGACATGAAGAACCGCTCGAGCGCCGTGCGTTTGGCAGCAATGCCTTTGCGGATGTTTGCGATCGTAAAGCGCTCGTCCTCGGGCGGTTTGTTCAAAACGATCGAGCCGTTTGGGAGGCGTTTATACCGATACGCGTACATGTACGGAAGGTCTTCGGTCCACCAGTCACTTGCGTTTTTCGATGGGCTCGGACTCGGTACAGGCACGATCGTTGCAGTCGTAGTCGCTGCGTCCGCAGCCTGGACGGCAACGACAACGACGCTATGCGAGTAGAGACAGAGACAGTAGAGGATGCCAAGCAGCGCGATGAGCGCATTGCGATGGCGCATTGCTCGAGTACGTCGCGTGTGCCTGAGCGAGCGAATGCGGAAGTGACGACTGCGAGTTGCAGCGGCAGCAGTCGAGGCGACTGCAGTATCTTATTCGAGAAAGCGCAGCGATTCTTACTTGCGAATGGCTGTGGTAGTGACGATCGGCCCTGTCATTTGCAAACTTGCCACGTCGAGCACACATAGGAGTAACAGCACGAACGCATCCATGTCGGGCACGAGTGCGACGCCGCGCAAAGCGCCTGTACGCATGGGCAAGCTCTTCTCGCAGATGCTCGTCGACTGCCCGGTCGATGTACGTGTGTATGCATGCGTACATGTAGCGCTGTCGTTTGCGAGTGTGCAAGCGCGCTTGGACGGAACTGACGCGTTGTGGCTCGCGTGTGTGCAGATCCAAGTGTATGGCGCGTGTGTCGCGAACCTCACAGGCGGCGTTGACCGCCTTGCGTGCGACGCAGAGTTTCGCAAGCTGCGCGAGTGCTTCCAGCGCACAGTGGCGAAGAGCAAGACGAAGCGCTGAGCGCACGCGCACAGACACAAGTAACGCCAGATGCGCGCTTGATGGTCGCCATGTTTGCCGCGTTACGGTAGACCCAAAAGCTGAAATTTAGGAATCAAAACGTAAAACATGGTGTTTTGGTCCATTGGAAACTCGGTTTCGGCCGCAGTCTGTCTGAATTGCTGATGTCGGCGAGCATGACGAGCGCTGGAGCGTCGATCTCCATCACAACTCCGTCGCTACCTCCGAGTCTCCGCAGCATCTTCAGTAGCAGCAGCGACAACAGTGAGTCCACAGATGTACCTGTAAGCTCGAACCACGCGGTGGACAGCAGCGCTAGCAATCACGACGACAGCGAGGACCTCGGCAAAGACGTTGACAATACCGACGATGACGACCAGCAGCTGCCAACCGATCGCAGCTCGATCCAAGACGCCATCGCGCGTGTGAAGAAGAAGATCGAACGCATCGAGGACGGCACAGAGGACGAGTTGATGCTCGGCTGTTCGCTGCGACTCGCGCACAAGTATACGCACGTAGCGCGCGCACACGACAACTTTGATCGCTTCAAGCGCTCAGCGCTGGAGCTGTACGAGTACGAGTGCGCGCAGGCAAAGGCGCGGTACCGCACGCGATGTGCGCAGCTGCAGCAGGACATGGCTGACGACATCGAGCGCGAGATCCAGCGGCTGCAGAACGCGCGCGATGGCGTGTCAGTCATGGACCGACGACGACTCACGCGCACGAGCGGCCGCGCAGCTGAGCCCAAGGCACGAGGTAGTGGCAGTGGCAGCAGCCGCAAGAGCGACCGCAAGAGCGACGCTCAGGACGACAAGAAGCGGCTAGACGCGCTGCTGTCGAAAGCGCCAGTGTTTGCGCCACTGCAGACGCAACTCAACGGGACTGACGCTGCGAGCGATGTCGACGCGATTGCACACGCTGTCCAGCAACGCAGCGGCGCGCCACGCGAGCGCGTGCTCGACCCGAATTGGCGCGTCGCATTCCCACAGAATCAGCAGATCAATCCGAATCAGAAGAATCAGCAGCAACAGCGACGCTCACTATTCGATTTGGACGATCACGATCACGATGCGAGCGACAACAGTGACTCGGACAGCAACGAGCACAAGTATGCAGAGCACCTGCGTCGTATCAACAGCCAACGACTCGCGTACAACCCAGCGATGCTGCAAGAGGGCGACCGCGTCGCTGTGTACCGACGAGCGCACTGCAATAGTGACGACAATGATGACAGCGACGCAGTAGCACCCGCTGAACATGTGCTCACGGGCGTCATCACAGCAGCGACGGCCACGCACGTGTTTCTGCTGTGTGCAGACGGCGCGTTCGAGACGATCCGCGTGCGCGACTGGATGACTGGACGCGTACATGTGCATGCACTCACCAAGCACTGATGTTTGTGTCGTCACAAATCACGTGATTGTTTAACGTTGTGATGGAACAATCCGAACGTCAACATTGGCAATTCGTATCCTGATTTGACTGAACGAAACCCAAAACTCTTGGATAGCAACGCGAGCACGCAAACAGCAACGTGCAACACTCGGACAGCAACTTTCATCGTACATATAGCAACTCGAAGCACGTGGATAGCAACTGTCGCGTGTTTGCAACGCAACTGTCGGCACGCACATGCTGTCTCGATTTGTACTACTGCAAGCCCATGTCTGTATGAACAACGAGCATGCACCATCTGCTATTCTCTCTCGCTCTCTCTACGAACGCGACACGATGACCTCCTGCATACCCATGTACGGCCGCAGCACGTCAGGAATCACGACCGAACCATCTCGCTGCTGAAACGTCTCGAGGATCGCAATGAGCAGCCGCGGCACGGCGCACGCAGTGCCGTTGAGCGTGTGCACGAACGCCGTCGCGTCGTCCTTGCGCTGTCGGTGCCGGATGTTGAGCCGCCGCGCCTGGTAGTCCGTGCACATCGAGAGACTCGCGACCTCGCCGTACGCGGCGCGCCCCGGCATCCACGCCAAGACGTCAAACTTGCGATACGCCGGCGCGCCGAGGTCGCCGGTCGCCATGTCGACGACGTGGTAATGGAGCCCTAGCTCATCGTACATCTCGGTCTGGATGTCGAGCATCTCGTTGAAGAACGCATCGGACTGCGCCGTCGTCGCCGTGAAACCAAACATCTCGACTTTGCTGAACTGGTGGATGCGATAGAGACCGCGCGTCTGGCGTCCGCCGTGGCCGATCTCGGTCCGAAAGCAGTGGCTAAAACCCGCGAGCTTGAGCGGTAACGAGTCAGTTGCTAGTATTTCATTGCTCTGCGACGCCGCGAGCGGGATCTCGGCCGTCGCGGCGAGACACAGGTCCGAGTTTGCGAGCGAGTAGATCTGTGTCGCGTCGCCACGGGGCTGGAAGCCGCAACCCTCGACCATCTTGTAATGCGCGACGTCCGGCGGGAACACGACCGTGAAGCCGCGCGCACGGAGCTTACTGAGCGTCCAGTGCACGAGCGCGAGCTCGAGCATCGCGCCTTCGTTGCAGAGAAAGACAAACTTGGAACCGCTCACTTTCGCTGCGGTCTGTGTGTCAATGAGCTCAAGTGCAGTTGCGAGGTCGTAGTGGTCACGCGGCTCGAAGTCGAACGCACGCTTGGCGCCACCGACGCGCACGACGACCGAGTCGGCTTCCTCGCCGACCGGGACGTCTGGGTGCGTGTCGTTTGGCATCTTGAGTGCTTCGTCCTCGAGTCGCATCTGTACATCTGCGAGTTCGGCTTCGCATGCTGCGATCTCTTGCTTGAGCGCTTGGCCGCGCACACGCAGCGCATCGAACGCAGCGTCGCTCACGCCAGTCGCTTTAGCTTTTGCGAGTCCGAGCTCTTTGGCATTCGTGTTGCGCTCGGCGCGCAGCATGTTCACGTCGTGACGCAGCTTGGCCTGTTCGTGGTACAGCTCGACAACGAGCGCTGGGTTCGCGTCGCTGAAGCGCTTCTGCACGTTTGCGATCGCATCGTCGAGGTTCGCTGCAAGCTTCTTGTAGTCGATACGCGCTTGGATGTGCATGTGCATGTGCGTCGTTGGGTCTGCATCCTCCTCTTCGTGCGCTGTCGTCACGATCGAGCGGCACCGTGGCTGTTTCTGCTGCTGCAGACACGAAGACAGAGCAGCTAGTGGGCTGCGTGCAGCTCGAGACGCGCTCGCACGGGCTGCGGGCGCTGTTGCACGCAGTGCGCGCGCAAGTCCGAGCGCGATCGCCACCATTGCTGCTGTCGTAGCTGCTGGTCGAAATGTGCGGCTGCAGTGGCGCCTGTCAGTCTCACATTGCGTGCCTTTGCTCGTTGCGTGGTCCACCCACCGAAATGGCAGTTCATGTAGACCACACATATTTACACACGCACTTAATTCCGACACAATCGCACTTAGCAGAAACGACCTGCAATCGGAAGAGGCGGTCGATTTGCTCAGTACACACACCTCCAGTTCGAGCGTGATTGCAGGACAAGATACGTCACTTCTGTACGGCACGACACGACTGATAGCCATGGACACAGAGAACGACACGGCAGCGGTGTCGCGCATGCTCGTCGTCAGTGACGATACAGCCTCACAGCGCGCAGTACTCGCGCAACTGCGCACGCTCTGCGGCCAAAAAGCCACAGCCACTGCACAGCCGCTCGCGCTCACGACCAAGTATTACACTGCGAACGTCGACGTGCACGAGCACGAGGTGCGCGGCAGCGAGCCAACACCTGCGCTCACGCACGATCTGCATGAGTACGAAGCGGTGCTGTGTGTGCTCGACGCAGCGCGTGAAGAGAGCTTCAAGCACGTGCGCGGTTTCCTCGCGCAGCTCGCGGACGAACCGATCGACGTGCGGCTCGTGGTCGGCTGGATTGCATATACAGAAGCGATGACGCCTGCTGTCGCGCAGCGTCTCGAGCGCATGCAAGCATGGTGCGTCGAGCACGAATTCGAGTTCATCGAAGCGATCGAGAATGATGGTAATGCGAACAGCGCTGCTGCTGGCAGCAACGAGCTGCTCGATTTGAACGAGACACACGGCATCGACCGCGTCCTCGAAGCGCTGCACTGCAACATGTGGGCGTCAATGGTCACGCGAACGATGCCACAGGATACGAATGACAGCGGTTTGCGCGAGCTCGCGAACGTGAGTGTCGCGCTCGCAACGCCGGACGAACCAGCAAAGACGCTGCCTGTTAGTACGTCGAGCGTGAACCAGTGCGATGACCCAGCGGTGGCAGTAGATGCCGACGATCGGCTGCAGACGCTGCTGCGCGCGCTCGAGATCACAGAGGCAGCAGACGATGCAGATGCTGCCGGCAGTGCGACTGGAACAACGAACGATGGCGCAAAGAGCAACGACCAGCGTGTGAGCACTTTGGACAAGCATGACGACGACGACGACGACGACATGGACATGGCGGCGTTCAGTGCGCTGATCTCCGAGGTGCGGAATGTCCGTGACAGCGGGCAAGCATTGTCCGACGAGCAGCGGCGGCAGCGTGCGGCCGAGGTCGCAATGAAGCTCTGGGGCTTCCTCGGCGCAGATGACGACTCGGATGACGACGCGAGTGGCGCTGAGAGCAGCTAGTCTTGTTTATGAACACGAATCATGTGGTACACATAAACGATCTTATGCTGATGTCGTAAATGTACATTTTGTTATGCCTATATTTATTATTTACCATGCTTCTACTATTCTGTAAATCAACATATCTTATGTGCCATTTTGCGTAAATAGTCGCAAATCTCGTGTGTTGGTGCACCAAAGGCGAAGCAAAGGAAGGACGACGACCACAGCAAGCAGGTCAAGGCAGGTCACGACAGCAGCAGCGAGATGGCGGACGCAGCGAGCAGTGGACGCGAGGTGAACCTCGTGGACCTGTCACTCGAGCAGCTGAGCAACCTCAAGACTCAGCTCGAGACCGAGCTGCAGCAGCTCTCGGCGTCGTTCGGTGGGCTGCGTGAGGCGCAGGCGCGCTTCCTCGAGTCCAAGGAGGCGCTCAAGAGCCTGCACGCCGGCAGCGCCGACAAGCAGATCCTCGTGCCGCTCACAGCGTCCATGTTCGTGCCCGGTACGCTCTCGAACGTCGATGACGTGCTCGTGGACATTGGCACGGGCTACTTTGTCGAGCAGAGCGTGAGTGACGCAAAGACGTTCATGGACCGCAAGGTCGAGTTCCTCCAGACGAACACGGACTCGCTCAAGGAAGTGCTCGAGACGAAGCGGCAGATGCTCGAGGGCGTCGTCTTTGTCATGCAGCAGAAGATGCGCACAGCCGGCAAAGGCTCGTGAGGAAGTGCGTGCGACAGCGTACACGTGCAGACCAGACAGCGCAGAGTGAGCAGGTTCGATAGTAACACGCAGCATATGAGAATCAACAGCGACATGCAGCAGCAACAACAGGAGCTCTATACGTATGTTTGTCGTTATATGTTCGTGTATGGCGCATCACATGGACCGACAAGAGCGAACGTGGAACAGCTGGATTGCATTGGGAGCTCTAGCGATCGCAAGGGATGGATAAGGCGCTTGTGCATGCCGTCGCTGCTGGTCGTAGCTGCTGTGCACGTCGTCGTCGTCGTCATCGAGACGGTATGTCCGTCGTCTAATAAATATGCACCAAGCCGTACGAGAGCGTCCAGAAGAGGATGAACGACAGCGCCTGTGAGAAGACGCCAGCGAAGATGAACGCGAACGTGTTCGTGTTGAAGTAGACCTTGACGTTCATCTGGAGCTTGACGACCCACACGGCCACGGCCGTGAGCACGTACGCGACGGCGAGGAACGCAAAGCCAGTGAGCCCCGTGAGCCCGAGGATGCCGGCCATGCAGCCAGCGATGACGCACATCGACGTGTAGATAAAGTCGATGGTCTGTTCGTTCGCTTTCATGTTCTCCATCGAGAAGAACTCGACGTCCTTGGCCTGCAGCGCCTCCATCGTTGTCACCTGTTCGCTTGGTGGTGTCACGTGTTCGTTGTCGCTTGTGTGTCTGCAGTCAAAAAGGGGGAGGTCTTGCTGCATACAATTTGCTACTTGCACGCTCGAGTAGGAAAGCAAGTCGATATACTGTATACAAACACAGTAGGTAACAGTACACTACATTCGCACGCTCATGCATGTGTACAACCTCAATTTCTTCACTACCAATGTCCACTCTACACATTGATCGTTCAAATTTCAAAACGCCGTTTCATCCCAGCAGCAGGCGCTCGTGGTGATTGCCGGACATTCGCCAACGCGCCAACCCCGCGCATCCGCTCCAGTGCGCGTGGCGCTGCATATCCTGCATCTTCCGTATCCTGCATCTTCCGTATCCTGCGCAGTGCCACTACACGGGTACGTGCATGCAGTCGCGCATGCAAGAGTGCACGAAGCTTGCAACCTGAAGATCCCTACATCCACTGATCGATCACTGACGGCGCTCTTCGCCATTGCTCGCATGCCCACCGACAGCTCACTTACTTGCACACACACGCACACGCACGTTCACAACCGATTGGATACCGGTACGGTCGACTTACGCACAACACGCAGCACTCGACAATGGTGCTGTCGGGGCAGAAGCGCTCCAAGGTACTGCCACGGCGGCATGTGAGCTCGATCCCAATGCTGCTGCACCACAGTCAGCGCCTGCACCACGCGTTCGCAGCGCTCGAGCGCGAAGAGAATCGTGCACAGAGACGGCTGTCGCTGAACGCGCAGCCGTCGCGCCGAAACGCAGGACATAGTACCAGCGCTGCGACAACTGCAGCTGCTGTCTCGACGATAGCGGCCGTGACGACGACAGCAGCAGCAGCTGCCAAGCCGCTCGTGTTTCGCAAGACGAAGCGCGAGATCGAGCGCGAACGCGCACTGCAAACACAACAACAGCAGTGTGCGAAGCAGCAGCAACAGCAGCTGGACGACATTGCAGCGTCGATCCTTGCGAGCTGCATGCGACCAGCGCTGGCAAAGCTGCGACCAACAACGTGTCGCGTCGAGTTTTTGCGCGACGCAACGAGCCTGCGGATAGGAGCGCGCGGTCGGTCGCGGCGGCGACTGGTCTTCTAGAGCGAGTCGCAGCGACAGCAGTCTGGCAAGTGCGCAAAGCTGCTGCTATGAGGAGCGAAGGGATCTGGCGACCCGAGAATCACGAGGGTGTTGACACGCTGTACCGATTTTTCGACGCTCTCCAGTATATTATGAGCGACAGAGAGAGAGAGTCGAAAGGGAGCTGCGCACGTACGCGCACACATGCCACTAGATACTTGATATCCTGTGCTGAGGAGATGGAAGGTCGAGGGAGCACTGCTGCTTGTGACGAATAGCAGATCGTCGGTAGTGTCGCAGTTGGACGATCAACTGCAGAGCGAGAGCCAATTTTGATAGAATTACGTTCGAATTTCGTTCTGTGAAATGTTGATGTTGAAAGTTGATGTTTCACTATGACTGACATGTCAGTACCGCCGAGTATCATATACCACGCCTCTCTCGTTGCATATCTCAAAATGTGATACACAATATTGAAATGTTAGTGAAATACGCTAAGTCACAGTTATGTAGCTGTTGGCGAAAGAACAAGTAGCGATCTGGACGACAGACTGACGACACACACACACGCGAGGATGAGCATGGAGAAGAGTATCATGACAAGCAGCAGCGGCGAGCTCTTCGTCATGACGGCGTACCTCTCTGGCGCCGTCTGCATCGTGCTCTGCACGCTCGCGCTCGGGTGGATCATCGTATGGAAGTGCGTGCTGTCCAAGATGCCGTTTGTGCAGGAGCTCTTCGACCTCAAGCCCGCATCACAGACAGCAGCCGCAGCAGCAACAGCGACTGCGACAGCACCAGGCGGTGCTCATGACGAGACAATACCCGATAGCGACAAGAACAAGCCCATCTCGTTCCATGACCGCGTCGAGGCTGCAAAGCGAGTGCGTGTGTGCGGTGCGCTTGCGCATCTGCATGTCTGGGTTGAATAGCCGTCACACTCGCACTCCCACACGTATGATAATGCACGCGACTGACTTGATCGCTCGTGTGCGACTGGCGCTGTGTGGCTCGCTAGAAGCGGCAGTCGACCAAGTTCAAGTAAACCACGCGCGTTCGGCGCTCACAGCAGCAGCAGCGACGACACAAGCAGCCTGCACGAGCGACGTGAATGCTATTGTATTATCATCATGCACGTGTGTGCGAGCCGTCGGTCGTGTGTGTGCGTGCGTGTATGAACGCGAGTTCTCCCATCGACGCGTCTTTGAGGCTGCGATGGTCTCGCAGACTTTAGCATCTCGCTTGTCAGCTGCGTGGTGCCGCACGTAACCTCGTCTGCTTTTGCTGGTGAGCGCCTCGGATGTGCTGCGCGTTGCCTGAAGTACGTCGCATGGCTGTGTAGTTGCGACTTCCGTGGCGACGGACCGTGCCGATATGGACGTCGCCGATCTCCGAGGCCTGAGCTTTGTGAACTTCACTGACAACAGTGCCCTATTTTAGGTACTTAGAGTAGTGCATGCTCATATGATAGACGCTGCGACTGTCCTCGACAACGTCAAGAACCAGTGGGAGACCACAGACGACGTGTAACCCGATGGCACGTTCATCCAGCAGACATGAAGACCGATTTTCAACCTGATACATGGGTCGCCACAACGCCATGTTTGGTGATTGCAGTAACGAGTTTCGACTCGAGCGACTCGCGATGAATACGTGGCCAAGCACGAGCAACTCTCCGTCCTTCAGCAGCGCCCGCACACGTCTCAGTATCAGAACAAAGTGTGACCGCCATCTGAAGTACATGTATTTGGGCACTGAGCTCAGTATGTCACCCCTTGCCAGTCAACCTGCTAGTACACAGTATACGAATACAAGCAAGCCAACGACTCTCGGTCTTACGTGGCCGGCGCGCGCGCAGTCATTTGCAACGGCAGGCCACCAGCCAGCGACAGTGTTGGACCAAGGACGTATGGTCGGTCCTTGACCTGCTCGCCGTCCTGGATCTTCACGTGGAACTCGCGCACCATCACAGCGATGAACAGACGCATCTCAATGAACGCGAGGTTCATGCCGATGCAGATGCGCGGACCGGCGCTGAAGACC
>JAADWX010000088.1:0-47536 GCA_023336405.1 Globisporangium echinulatum | reverse complement strand
TGTACTATTTGTTGTAGCTGTACGAGCATGCAACGAAAGAATGTTCGCAAGTGTATGTGAACCCCGTAGGCTTGCGCCTTGTCCGATCGATGCGTCTCGTGCGCGATCGGAACTGTAACTGACGGATGGGCGACCAAGTGAGTGGACACGCGTGGGGCATCGACGGGAGGGTGACCAGTGGATAGCGGGTGGCATATCTTAGCCGTTGCCATGCGCTTGACGGACGCTTTTGTGTACATGAGCGGTAGTCGAATCGTACATCACAACACAACAATTGACAATTCCACCCTTGTCAAGTGTCAAGTCATAATGTCACCATCGAACGTATTCCAACTTATGCATTGTTGAAGTTATATTCAGATAAATTGAAATATCAAAATAAATGTTATTCCTTACTCGTGTTAACACTGGACATTTAAGTACAATTTAACCCTAATACGTCTAGTTATAATCTCACAATCTAACAAATTCCGACTTGTGCATTTTTGACTTGTAATCAAATATTTTCCTAACACGTTTTACGTAATCGATGATTGTCTCATCGATGATTGTGCCGTCGATTATCGCACACGCATTCGCCTGTCACGCACGTCAGAACGACGACAACGATATCAAAGACGACAACGACGCCATGCACTGCGAGAGCTGTGATCAATGATGACAATGGCGCCAAGCAATGCGAGAGCTGTGATGCACCGTACAGATGCCCGCCCAGCAACATGCCGTGGAACGCGAATCGCGCTCGAACCGCTGTCGACGTGTGCTATGATCGTTGCACGTCATCGGTATCGACATGAATAAGCTCGCATGGTGCATTGCCGTGAAACACGACACACTCAAGCGCTACCTTCAGGTTATCGACAGCAATATTAACCTATTAAAACGCTCATATCGAAGACCTCACTTTCCCTGCTCGAGAGTCCATATCAAAAATTCCTCAAGACAGTACGAAGCACGAGGTCGACGCTCATGATGTTCGTGTATGTATCGACTGAGAATCATGTACATGGTTGTATTCGTTTGTATTGTGTTTGTATAAGTATCTGCACCACTAATGATTTGTATTTGTGACTGCGACGTTCCGACTGCAATGTTTTGACAAAGGTCATCGATGACCATCTATCACGCAGTTCAGATCGCCAACAAGGTCGGTTCGCAGCTTTATCTTGCTGTCGAACATCGTGAACATGGTGTAATTAAAATTCGATCTTTCTCGAACCGCTCGTAACGTCGCAAGGTAACTGCTGTAGACGATCAGCGAGTGCTTCATGATTTGCTAATCCTAACGAGAAATCTCGAGACTGTAATGGCTGAAGGTCTGGGTGGATCTGTAAGAGCGAATTGCATTTTATTTCGACAACTACAGGTATACCAGGCTTCCTGTAGTCCATAACAATGCGATGCGCTGACGCTCTATTTGACAAACGAAACTGAGAATACACCTGAAAGTGAGACACATATCAGCGTTTCCGTTACACAAGCTGCGACTTAATCGCCAAAAGAAGTCGAGATTATTACAGACACGTGAAGTTACGAGAAACGAAATAGTGTTGTCTCATGTGCAGTGATAACTCGTTAAAACAAAGTTGTTCAAGCATAGAAGAGAGTGCAGCATCAGAGGTACCTACTAGACTTAAATGCAATTGGTAAATACAATCGACACATAACCAAAACATAGATACAAGGGAAATGCGAAAATCATCGGCACACTTCGCTGCAATTGTCACACAAACATATAGTCACACAGCGCACACACACACACACCATAAATACCACTGACACATAACCATACATACATCCAAGCAAAACGCGAAAATCATCGGCACGGCTCAGCTGTAATTGATATGCAAACATACAGAGGCGCACACACAATGCGATCACCACATTGACGACAGATGGGTGGGGGTCTGTCGTGGTTCAAGGCTGGCAGTGCTCGCCAGCAAGCAGGCGAGTAGACACTACATCTTCATGATCTCCGAGTACCTAGCTTTTCGTGCGCTTTCTCTACGGCGCGGTGTACGTGTACCAACAAAACAACGAATCAATACACACATATGCAGCGACGCGCAAGCTCTTATGACTGATGAGAGAGACGGTTTCGAAAGGAGGGCATGCCACACGAGCAAATCGATAAACTCAATCACTTGACGTTGCATTACAGTGATTTGCAATGCAAAATACAAGACGCATAATGGATATCACATATATTGATTTTTTGTATGCCTTGAGTGTGCGAAACGTTTTGGCCGACAACATCAAGTTGTTATTTTTTTAATTCGAAATAGGCTACAAATTGAGAAAACCGCATTGTAATCACGCACTGCTTATTTGAACAGCAACTCGCAACTCGCACTGCATCTCATGTTGTTGTTGTTGTAGCATATATAGTACGCTTTCTGGTTGTTGCACTCGATAGTGATGTTGTAGCGCACGAGTTGAAGGACGTGTGAAGTTTTTGTGTCTTGGCCCTATAAGATGCAATACTGTGTTTATGTAGTCGATAGAAACCTGAACACAAACAAATTTACTAAATGCGCTGTAAGTATTGAATTAAGCATTGACTTTCACACGTATGCAGTTGCGGTGTGCTCTCCCACAGGTTATTCCAGGTTGTACCAATAGTAGCGATATCCTTCGAGCTATCAATAATAGATAGCATCGCGTGTCAAAATTGGCGTGGAGTCAAGTATTGCTATAGATATACTTGCCTTGGACGAGACAATCCGCAGCAAAAGATGCTCATGCTCGCCAGATCAAATTTCGCCAAATTGTACTGCATACCAGTCAACTCATGCGAGCAAAGAAGTGGTAACGCACTGAACACGAAAAAACGCGCTATTATGCCGCTTGATCGAGCTACTAAAGCTGATAGTTAGTGAGTGCCAGATATTGCCCCAAACACTTGCTCATAGTAAATATTTGTATGTATCTCGCTGTGCATAGTAGAGATAGTTAGAATATTTATATTCCATATATTTGCAAAACGTCTGAACGATATATCGTAAACATGTGGATATTTTCAAGAGTTTGTAAAATGGCCAGCACGTTAGATTGTTTATCCAAAGCGGATTCGAATCATCTATTTTGTCCGAGATTGTGTCATCAACACAGTCAAGAGTGGCTGTCGATTACTGTCGGAGTGCATGCTGTCCTGGTTTCAGCGAAGTAAAAATAATGCACTGTAGTACATCCTCAGCAACAATTGAACAATTGACATACAAGCTTACACACGCACGCACAAGCACACTCACATAGACGATCAAGCGCATAGACGACCAAGACGCATAGACGATCAAGTACGCACACACACACAACACAACCACGAGCGACATCATGCCGCGCTTGTCGAACGGCGGCGACGAGACACCCGCGCGGCCTGCACCGTTGCTTCAGACCACGACGTCGCGCGTGCTGCTGCTCGTGCTCGCGCCGTTTCTCGCGCTCTTCCTCTGTATCTGGTGGACGCTCGGTCGCGTCCTCACGTTGTCGGTCAAGGTCGTCGCAGCGTTCACGGTCGCGCTCGCGTGGGTGCTGTACCTGAGCATCCCGCACATTCCAGTGCGGCTGCTCGACTGGCCGCTCGTGCTCACTGCTGCAGCAGTCGCGAGTCTGGTCGTTGGCAAGCGCGCGCTTGCGCAGCTCGGGATCTGGGTCGCGCTTGTCGCGTACAGCATCACGCGCGTGAGTTTGCTCGACCTCGAGAGCGGCAACGCAACTTCACGGCTCGTGAACGCGCTCTGCGTCGCGTGCTGCGTGCTGCCGGGCTGGCTGCTCGTGTGCAGCCTGCGGCTCTGGCTGCCAGCAGACGGCAAGACGCTCGAAGCCGTCGAAGAGAAGATCTACCACAAGTACGTCGTCTCGGACTTTCGGATGACCAAGGTCGCCGGCCTCGGCACCGTGCACGTGCCGTACTGCGGCGATGGTACACAGCTCCCGCCGCGCAACATCGTGCTCGTACACGGCTACATGGCCGGGAACGCGTTCTGGGCAGCGGTGCGTCACTACATCTGCTCGTGTGGCTGTCGTGAGCCTGAGTGGGATGGTTGGCTATCATCACTTGCGTCCTGACGCACGTCGTGGCGCTCTCTCGACTGTGTGCAGAACCTCCAAGCGCTCGCCAAGTTCTTCAACGTGGTGCGTCTGCACTTGCATCAGTACACAAGCCGTCTGCAAGGCGCTTGACTCATTCACTAGCTGGCTTGCTGTGGTCTGTACTGTGTACTATAGTACGCTGTCGAGTGGCGCGGCATCGGTCGCTCCGTGCGTCCAACGTTCAAGCCAAAGCACGTACGTCCACCGTCGACTTACGTGACAAGTATACAGTCGACTGACTAGGACGCTCACGCTGCGCTGTCACTGTAGGACCACGAGGCCGACGAGTTCTTTGTCGAGTCGCTCGAGGAGTGGCGCAAAGAGATCCAGGTATGTGTGGGTTTGCATGTGAGTGAGGGCACCAAGTCGCCACTGGATCCTACCGACGACATCGTGACGCACTGCGCTGTTTCTGGGACGTGTGCTGACATCGCGGCTGCTCGACTTGCTTGGCCTGCAGCTCGACCGCTTCATCCTGTGTGCGCACTCTATGGGGGTGCGTCTGCTTGCTCGTGTCGGTGTTGTGCTGAGCCGATCTACCGCGCTTGGCAACCGCAGCAGTGCCTGACATGCGAACAAACACCTCAGGCGATCTACTCGACGTACTACTCGGAGAAGTACGCACAGCACATTGAGCACATGATCCTCGTGTCACCTGCTGGTGTGAACGCGAGTGGCGTCACGGACGCAGAGCTCGGCGGCGTCTGGAAAGTCCTTACGCGCTTCCACATCACGCCCATGGTACGTTTGCACTGAGTGACTGGCGATCCGCTCGCTTTATCTGTATGGCCATGTCGTAGCGACTCACGACGCGACTGCGTTGGTGTCTGTTCGTACGACCCAACAGAGCGCTGTGCGCTTTGCCGGTCCGTTCGGCCTCACGCTCGTGCAGTGGCTCATGCGCAAGCGCATTGCGTGGACGCCGCCGTCGAACATCATTCGGTCTGGCGACATGGACTTTGACCACATCACAGCGTACTGCTACCACAACTGGGCGCTCAAGAAGTCGGGCGAAGTCGCGCTGTACACGGACCTGCATCCGGTGCGACCATTGGATGTATGGATGTCATGACCTAAAGCGTCAAGGACTGACTGGCTAGCTGTTTGTATATGTGTGGGTCTATACGTATGGGTCACACAGGGCGCGAGTGCGCGGCGCCGTCCGCTGAGCGAACTGCTCACGCCTGCAGCGATCATCGTACCACTGACGATCATGTACGGCGGCGGCTCGGACTGGATGAACGCCGAACACGGTGAGGCCGTCGTGCGGCAGCTCGAGAAGACGCACTACGCAGCGTTTCGGCTCGTGCCGCTTGCGGGTCACCAGGTCTTCATGGACAACCCCGCCGACTTTAACCGCATGGTCATCGAAGCCGTGCACGACCACGAGCGTGCGATGGTGTGCTGACACCTGGTCATGAGCGCGCGAGAGAGCTGTATACACAGGCAGATAGACGCGATGATGCGACAGTGGGGAAGCATACATCAAAGATACATCAAAGAGACGGCACACGATGATTGGGCTTACTCAGAATATAGATCGTCAGCATGCTTTAGATCGCTGCGAGCACATTGACGTGGCACACCACGTACACGTACGGCGAGCTATTGCCACATGACAGACAGAGAGATCGACAGCTGCTGTTGACGCAATGCGCAAGCAGGAGCCTTGCAGTCTCTCTTCCGCGTGTGTGTGTGTGCGGTTGTCCAGATGGACGGCGCGAGCATCTGGGCAAGTGGCGATCGTCATGCAATGCAGTGTAGCAGTCGCTCCAAGAGATGCGGAGGCGGCAGCTGGACGTCATATGAGCGATGATGCGCAATGGATGCACACGCTCTAGCGTGTGCGTGAGGGAGAGCGCGCCGATGCACGACGTGTCGGTCGCGCTCGCTCCAGCGACGATCGATCATTGCACAGTCGCGCACTTGTCGACTCGCTCACCTCTGCGATAAGCTCGCAGCCGATCCATCCTACTCACGTCGTTACTACAGTCCACTCAACCTAGCGAGCGAGCAGCGATGGACGACGACTGGTGTCTCCTGAGCGACGACGACAACGAGTTCGTGACTCTCGCGCCGCCACGCGACGACGACGGCAACGAGTCGGAACCCGAGTCCGAGCCAGCGCACGTGCTCGAGTACGACGAGTCCGAGTCCGAGTCTGAGCTGGTGGCCACGCTGACCTGCGATACAGAGCCTACGACAGTGTCGTCATCGCCAGCGTTCGACATCGTTGCCTCTACTACCAAGGACGACGATGACGACGACGGCGATAGTGCCATCTCGCTCGACGACATCGACATCTCGACGCTGCTGATCGACGCGCCAGCGCTCGATCGTCCACCAACGAGAGCGTTTGTATCCTCGCTGCTCACGTCCGAGCACCGCAGCTGCCGCGCTAATGACGGTCTGCGCGTTGGCCGATGCATCGAGACGCACGCGTGTGGCGCTACAGATGCGGGTATGCGTCGTGGTAACGTGCGCGAGGCGTTCAGTGCACCGCGCATCGCGAGTTTCCCATTGCGACTGCACGCAGCGATGCCATCACGCCAACAGCGACAGTCAGTACCAACAGCATCAGTCGACACGCCGACGTATACGCCCGTGACTGCGATCACACGCGACATGGGCACGCAGGTCGACGCGTGCGTCTTTGACGAGTCACTCGAGCCTGCGCCGCAAGCAGCGCGTCTACAGAGTGCGCTGACCCGGAGCATGCGCGCGACTGACGCGCTCAAGCGCATGGCGCAGGACCACGAACTGCTTGCAATCCGACTCGCACGCACTGACGCGCTGATAGAGCGCAACGAGCATCGCCACGCGCGCGACGCGTTCAAGCTCGAGCGGCTCGCAAGCGGACTTGAACTTGCAAAGACCCGCGAGCAGCAACAGCAGCAGCAGCTCGCAACGCTCACGAGCGAGATCGAGACGCTTCGCGCCGAGAACGCGGCGCTGCAGCAGCTCGACGCTCGCGCGTCGACGATGTTGGAGCTCGAACAGCTCGAGCGCGTGCTAACGCAGCGCGTCGACAGCGTGCGCCAGGCGATGCGGACGCAGTACATGCGAGCGATCGCACTCGCCCAAGATGACGATTCACCGCATTGCGTCGTGTGTCTCGCAGCGCGTGCGACTGTGCAGCTGCTGCCGTGTCGCCACCAAGTCGTCTGTAGCGTCTGTGCACTACGCGTCGCGGCGTGTCCGCTCGACAGCGAGGTCGTTCACGACAAAGTGCTGACGTTCGGACTCAGCGCGTACGCCGCGTAGACAGCAGTCGAGCCACTCATGCAATGCGATGACCATACTCCATGCAGAGTCATTCACGCGTGTCTCATATCGATCGTCTCGTGCTGAGCTGTCCAGTGTTAAGTGATCGGCCCTTGTAGCTGTTCGTGCATTCGTACCTGCTCGAGTAAGCAGCTCAGTCAAACATGCCGTTGTAGAACTGCAGGAGCTGCTGGCGGTTCTTTTGGTGCACGAGGTCGTCGGCCGTGCGGTCGAGCTTGCGCTTGATCTTCTTGCCCGAGATCGCACTGCGCAGCGTGTCCGAGTCCGAGTCGGACGACGCTGATGATGCGTCATGGCGACTGCGACTGCTGCGCTTCTTCTTCGCCTTCTTGCTCTTGCTCTTGCGTGTGTCTTTCGACTTGCGCTTGGCCGACGACGACCGCTCGCGTGCTTTCTTCTTGGGCTTATGCTCGCGCTTCGACTTGCTCTTCGACGATGTTGACCGATGTGTCGAGCGCTTGCGGTCGTCGCGCGAGTCACTGCTGGTGCTGCTCGAGGCGCTTGAGGCCGACGACGACGTCGACGACGAGCGAGAGCGAGAGTGACGACGACTCCGATGGCGATGGCGAGTGCGGTCACTCCGGCTTTGGCTCGCGCTGCGCTCGCGGCGCTTCTCTGCGCGTCCGCGACTCGTTTCGTGGCTGCGGCGCGGCGATCGTGACTTCTCACGTCGACGCGGCGAGCGCGAACGCTCACGCTTGCGGCTGCCGTGTCCAGACAACCGCCGTATCGAGTGAATTAGTGCGTGTATATGCGCACATACAGAGCAATGCGAGCTGCACACGTACGCTGGCGATCGAGATCGTGATGGCGACCGCCCGCGGGAGCGCGAGCGCGTGCGTGACGACGATCCTACGCGGATCGATCCGTGAACCCGCAGTCAAGCACACACATAGCCAGAAAGATTGTGTGCAGGGAGGGCGTATGCCCCCTACGAGTGGTTAGTGCGCACACAGCGGTCGAGCGCAGACGCTGCACACAGCGGTCGAGCAAGCTCACTCACCTTTCTTCGAGCTCATTGTGGCAAGGTCAACCGAGTTGTGTGCACTTGCGGAATTGTGACCAGAAACCAGTAATATATGCGTGCAAATAGTACTATATCGCTCATTTTAGAATATGCAGAGCGCTCTATTAGGGTCATGACAGTACGTGGCGGTTGCGGTAGTGACAAAAGCAGCGCAACGATCTTTCTCACGAGAGCGCTCGAGAAGCGCACACGACGCACGAAGCGCGAAGCAGGCACATCGATCGAGGCTCCTGCAACTCGCTCGCTGCAAGCAGACACCAGCACCCAAGCAACTCGCGTCCACTATGAGCGCTGTGTGGCTCGTGAGCGTCCCGAACGAGGGCACGCGATCGTCCGAGACGACGTTTCTGGAACTCAAGGCCGAGACTGCGTCAGCGCGTCACGACTACGCAGGTGTGTGCGAGCATGTGGCGACTCAAGAATACATATGCACGCATGCACACCTCGTGTATTGCGTTGTGTGCTTATGGATAGATACATACATATATGTATTGCTGAGGACTGACGGATGTGTGTGATCGTGTCGCTGCTGCAGAGTGCGTTCGCGTGGAACTGCCGTCGGACCTGCTCGTCGGCACGCTCGACTCGCTCATGGTGCGTTGCGTTGCGTTGCTCGAATGCTCGTGTATGGCATGCACCACACAAGGAATCTAACAGCAGGTGTTTATACAGGCGCTGAGTGACGACATCAGTCGCGTCGACATGGTCATCGAAGGCGTCGTGCGCAAGATCGAGCGGCAGTTCCACGACCTGAACAAGGGCGACCAAGCGCTCACAGTCGACGGCGGTACGCTACTTGGCACTCACGGCACTCACGCTCATTACAACAGCATGTCAATGCAGTCACTCACAGTCGCTCTACTGAATGAACGTAGTGCCTGTCGACCGGTACCTGAACTTCTTCTCGTGGGACGAAGCGAAGCACCCGCATCGGCGCCCACTGCCCGAGATCGTGAGCATCATCCAATCGGTACGTACCGCAGGACGTTAAGCACTCGACTGTATGGATGATCGACTGATATGGACGTGTGTGTGTGTGTGTTGTGTATGTCTGAGGCAGTCGGTCGGCAAGATCGAAGACGAGCTCAAGCAGCTGAGCACGCGCTACTCGGAGAAGAAGCAGCTGCTGCTGCAGCACCAGCGCAAGAAGGGGTGCGGCGCTGGCTGTGTGTTAGCAGTCACTGGCAGTATTTACTCACTTTCTTTATGTATGTTGCCATACACAGTGGGAACCTCATGGTCGCGAACCTGAACGACCTCTTGACGCCCGACATCGTCTCGACAAGCGACTTTGTCAACAGCGAGTACCTCCAGACGCTCGTTGTCGTCGTACCAAAGTGCGTGTGCTACCTCTTTATAGCTGCTTATGCGAGTAGTTGATGTGGATATGTATGTAGTCCACACAAATGTCCATACTGACAAACAGCTCATAATATACATATATACTTATATATGTGATCGACAATAATAGGAACCTCGAGGAGCAGTGGCTGCACGAGTACGCGACGATCGGCGACCAGATCGCCGAGTACGGACCGAAGGGGAACCGCGGGAACGTGCGCGGGTCGCCAGTTGTGCCCGGGTCATCGCGCAAGCTGCTGGAAGAGGGCGACGCGCTGCTGTACACAGTCACGGTGCTCAAGGGGCAGTACCAGCCGGGGCGCGTCGAGAAAGACGGGACGTTTGAGCCAGGAACTGTTATCGACTACATCGAGGACTTCAAGACGCGCGCGCGCGAGAAGCGCTTTACGGTCCGCGACTTTAGCTTTGACCCGAACTCGCACGCGACGAACGAAGAGGCGATCGCAGCGCTTGAAGTCGAAGTCGACCGGCTCTGGTCTGGGCTCTTGCGGTGGTGCAAAGCGCACTTTGGCGAGACGTTCATTGCGTGGATGCACATCAAGGTGCGTTTGTTATGAACTGCTCTGTGACGTGAGGTGACTGGAGGGCGGCGGACTGACGATCGACTGCTACTACGTATTACTACAGATGATCCGCGTGTTTGCCGAGTCGGTGCTGCGCTACGGCTTGCCCGTGAACTTTGTCGTCGTCATGTACCGCGTACGTCTCTGTTCGTCATCCTCGTAGCAGTCTATCGTACTGTTTGGATGTGTCCAGTCACTCACTTGTGTACATATATATATGAATGTTTGTATGTATATGTCCACACACGCAACAGCCGCATCACGGCAAAGAGAAGAAGCTCCGCGCTGTGCTCGCAAAGAAGTACGCGCACCTCCAGCCGTCGCAGTTCTCGGGCATTGAGGAGAGCGGCTCGGGCTCGGCGGCGCAGGCCGAGTTCTTCCCGTACGTCTCGAACACGTTCCACCCGCTGACCGCCAACTGAGCGTTGAGTGCTGGCGCATGCACATAGGCAGACCCACAGACCCACAGATCCAGGATTGGAGAGCTAGTGCTGCTATGCGAGTTACATGCACATACTATGAAGACAGACGGACCAGCCACTCTGTCGCTGTGTCGACAGCTCTTTGCGTATTCAATACTAGTAGCAGACACGCATGCACATACAGTCACGCTGCTTGGTGTAATGTCGTCTGTATGGACGGACCCAGTCGGCCCTCGCCGCTCAGAGCATGCTCAAGTGCAGTGGCGATGCCTCGAGCAGCCGGTGGTCGTCGCGCACTTTGATGCCAAACACGAGCTCAACGAGTTCGCTCACGTCACTCACAAACAGCACGCGGACGTCGCTACTACCACCTTTAACACTTGCAAACTCGTGCTGAAGCTCGTCGGCTTCTGGCGCATTGCCTCTGGGTAGGACAACGCGTTTCACACCAGCGCGGATCGCAGCGAGCACCTTCTCGCGAATGCCGCCGACCGGCAGCACGACACCGCGCAACGTGATCTCGCCAGTCATTGCCAAGTCCGTAGGCACTGGAATGCCCGTGAGGCTCGAGAGCAGCGCACAGACGATCGCGCCGCCAGCCGACGGACCGTCTTTCGAGATCGCGCCTTCTGGAAAGTGGACGTGCACGTCCGCAATGCCGTCAAGTGAGACAGCGCGCGGCGGTCCGTCCGGTTGGTCAGCTGGCACTTCGAGCCGATGTGCGTTCACGCGGAGCCACGACAGCGCGAGCTGCGCCGACTCTTTCATCACGTCGCCGAGCTTGCCGGTCAGCTGCAGCGTCGGCATTGTCTTTGTACCAGACGCTGTAAGGTCCCGGAGCGTGAGCTGCGACGCTGGTGGCCGCGTGCACGAGGCCTCGACAAACAGGATCGAGCCGCCCGTTGTGCTCCACGACATGCCGGTCGCAACGCCCGGGACGCTCGAGCGCAGCGCAACTTCGTTGAACACGAGCTCGTGGCCGAGGATGCGCTTGACCATGTCGCAGTCAATGCGCATAGTCGTTGGCGGTTCAACACTGTCGACACTGCCGTTCGAGCTGCTGTCGCGCGCTTGGACGACCGAGACTGCGACAAACCGGCAGAGCGCGCCGACCTGGCGCTCGAGGTCTCGCACGCCGGCTTCGCGCGTGTAGTGCATGATGACGAACCGCAGCGCGTCATCGGATACTTCAATCTGCGACATGTTGAGCCCGTTCTCGTCGATCTGGCGCGGCAAGAGGTACCGCTTCGCGATCTCGAGCTTCTGTTCGACGCTGTAGCCGCTCACTTCGATGATCTCCATGCGGTCGAGCAACGGCGGCGGGATCGTCTCGAGGCTGTTCGCAGTCGCAATGAACAGGACGTTGCTCAGGTCGAACGGGACGTTGAGGTAGTGGTCCGTGAACGTGTCGTTCTGGTGCGGATCGAGCACTTCGAGCAACGCACTTGCTGGGTCGCCTCTAACGTCCTTCCCGAGCTTGTCGACTTCGTCGAGCAAGAGTACTGGGTTGGACGACGTTGCATGTCGCAGCGCGTTGAGGATGCAGCCTGGCATCGCGCCAATGTACGTCTTGCGGTGGCCGCGGATCTCCGACTCGTCGTGCACGCCGCCGAGCGCAATGCGCTCAAACGTGCGGTGCGTCGCAGTAGCGATCGACTTGCCAAGCGATGTCTTGCCAACACCCGGTGGCCCGACGAGACACAGGATCGGGCCTTTCATGTCGCGCTTGAGGCTCCGGACTGCAATGTACTCGGTGATGCGCTTCTTGACTTTGTCGAGGCCGTAGTGGTCGGCGTCGAGCTGCTTCCGGACGTCTGCGACAGCCAACGAGTCGGCGGTTGCCGTGCGCCACGGCAACTCGGCGACAAACTCGAGGTAGCTGTGGAGGATGCCAAACTCGGGCTGCGTCGCGCTCATCGCCTTGAGCCGCCGGAGTTCGCGACTCACGACTTTGGCCGCGCGGCCATCGAGTGCGAGCGCCTCGAGCCTGGCTTCGAGCGCTTTGAGATCGCTGGTGTCCGCACTATCGTCAGTGGCTTCCCCAAGCTCTTTCTTGATCGCTTCGAGCTGCTGGCGCAGGAGGAACTCCTTGCGCGTGCCCTCGAGCTTGTCCTGCACGTCGCTCTGGATCTTGCGCTGGAGCTTCGACTTGTCAATCTCCTGCCGTAGCAGCGCGACTGCGAGTTCACACCGCGTTGCAATGTCGAGCGCGTCGAGCACACGCTGCTTGGCTTGAACGTCGGCGTTGAGATACGACACGACGACGTCGGCAAGTTCGCCGATCGACGAGTTGCTGATCGCGCTGATGAGGCCGTTGCTCTTGCGCAGCAGCAGCGAGCTCTTGTACATCTCGAGGTACTCCTGTGTGAGCTGCTTGAGTTCGCTCGCAAGGCTTTCAACGCGCGTTGGCAGGACGACACCGTCACGGAGCGCTGCGTCGGGCTCGGCACTGATGTCGGCGTTCACGTCGGTCACGAGCTTCTGGACGTTGGCGATCAGGTACGGCGCAGTCTGCGCAACGTCGGCAAGTTCAATGCGGTGCAGACCCTGTACGAGCACGGAGAGGCCAGTTGAGCCCTGGATGCGCGTGAGCTGCACGACGCGCGCGAGCGTGCCAGTCGTATATAGTCCGACGTCGGCCTCGCCTTCCTTTGGGCTAACGGGCTTCTTTGTAAAGACGCCGAGCGCAAGCGACGTCGCTTTGCGCGGTTTGGCGGTATTCGACTGCACTTCCCACACAAGGTCTTTCAGTAGCTGCAGCGCGGCCGCCGACGTGATCGAGAGACGCATGTACGTGCGCGGAAAGAGCACTTTGTTCTCGATCGGCAGCACCGGGAGCTGCAGCGTCGTCTCGTCCATCGTAGCCGCCCGCTGCGCGCTCGTTGTCGACTGCTTTGCCCCTATGGTGTCTACGTCTCGTCGTCGAGAATGGAGTGGCGTCCAGTCCAGTCGCTGTTGCTGCTGCTGTCGCTGTCTACAGACCCGACGTGTGTGAGCGTGTGTGCGTGCGTGCGTCTGGAGCGTGTCGTGTTCTCGAATGCAAATGTCGATGTGTTGCCATCAACAGGTCTGGCAAGCTTCTTCAAGTCGTGCAAACACAGTGTTACGATAGTGACAAATCCGAGGAAGATTGCAAACGATTGTACTTTCGTCAACTAAACAATGAGAACGCTCTGCTTTTGGAATGGACGAGGAAGACACATAAGATGAATAAAATGGTTTTTGTTGCGAACACAAATTCACCAAACAATGCAAATGTAAAAAAACATGTTTTGACTGCATCGCTTTTCGGCACTCATGACAACATTCGCTATGCGCAACAACGAGCCGCATGTGCTCCGCTGGGGCGACCGCCACCTGCTGCTGCGCCACGTGCGTGACGCGATATCGCTGCGTCAGCTGCATGTCGACGGCGATCGCAAGAGCATTGCAGTGCGGGACTGTACGCAGCTGCCAGTGCATATTAAAGGACTCGATCCGCTGCCCAGCGACGCGCGGCTCGTTGCTGCGCGCGAGGTCGAGAGTGACTACCTCGGCATGTACGTGGCTGTCGGCGTGGCAATCCTTGGGCGACAAATGATTGCTAGTGTGTGAAGCAAAGCAGTGGTGCTCACATACATGTCCTCTCGTTACGTACAGCTGTCTGCCGATACTCGTCTTCCTTGCACCAGCGCGCGCGGTCTCTGCGCCATCGCCACGGAAGCAGCCTGCCAAACGCCGCCGCCGCGAGAGCGACGCAAGCCCCGGTAGCTTGTTCTTCTTCGCACTCGCTGGTGCCGACACGACGTATGCGCTGCAGCTCATCAACCGCGTCGATCTGCCTGCGACTACTCAGTCGGTAGCTGCCATCACAAACAGTCAGCCTGCCGATGCGACCAGTAACTCGGCGCTCCACGTGCATCTCGTCAACGGTCCATACGCAGTTGTATACAACGCACCGTCCGCACAGCTGACGATCCTGCGGCTCGAAGCAGCCGACGCACGCTTTGCTGTGTGGCGCGCGAACGTCCCGCTGCCCGATGCTGCTACAGCAGACGACGCGTGCAGTGACGTAATGGCGCTGCAGTCGTGCACACGCGTGGCTAGCGACGCGAGCACAGAGCCGCACTTGCTGCTGCACTTTAGCTCACCACTGAGCGTGTCGGCGAGTGTCTTCAACAGGTGCGTGGCGTGCGTTCTTGTCATCGTAGCTGGTGCATTGACTCGTGCGGTCCTGACCATTCGCTGTTGGCTCACGCTCGTCCAGTGCGCTCGAGAGCCGCTGGCTCGTGTTTCGCCTCGCCGAGTCTGCAGCAGTAGCGCTCGAGCCGTGCGCGTACGTCGCTGCCGTTGCTGAACGTGACGACAGCAGCGACGAGCAGGTGACGTGCTGCACGCTACTTGCACGCGGCGACACGACGTGGCGCGACAGCAACGACGACACACTGTGGCTGCCGTCCACTGCTGCTGCTGCTACTGTTGCAGAGATAGCGCCAGTAGATCGACAGCGACCGCTGAGCGTGACGCCGAGCACGCTCGTGGTCACAGGCACGACCCGCAACACGCTGTACGTGCACGACTGTGGCGTGCTGCTACTCACGTGCGTGCTGCCGACGACGCCAGGCGACATGTACGTGCTGCTGTGTGTATGTGCGTCTGTACGTGACTGGCTGTTGCGTCTGTCTGCTGTGTGCGACACGCGTGCGTTGCTGACGCTCGTGGTGCTGTCCGGGCGATGGCGACTACTGCAGCATGCAAGTCGATGCCACGGACGACTCGTTCGTCCTCGCCGTGCACTGCAGCGACGTCAACGGCTCGTTCTTTTTGCTCTCGTTCAGCGCAAGCGCGTTCCAGCCGACGATGACGATCGTGCACGGTGCGTCACGCGCGCTCACTCAGTCGTTCGTAGTGCAGACGACGCGGCCATGGGAAGCGAACCGAGTCGCTCGCACTCACTGACTCCTACACATGCGTGTCGATGGCTCATATCTGTGTGTTTGTGACTGTCCCTGTGCGTGTGTATGCTGACGGGCCGACAGCGTTCAGCCACGTCGGGCGAGCGCTTGTGGGCGATTTCACGGCGCAGAGCTCGACTGCCGAGGTGCTACTGCTCAACGACATGTCGGCCGCTACTACAGCAGTGGCAACAAGCAGCACGAACGACGATCCTGCAGCAGCAGCCGCTTCTGCTGCAACTGCGAGCGACGTTGCGCTCGTGCGCAAGTGCGTCGTGATCTGCAAGAAGCACGCGGCTGACAAGCACTCGATCCACCGCCTGCGCGCCGACGAACCGACGGCAGCAGCAGCAGGACGTGGCACCAAGCGCAGTCGCAGCAAGCACGACGCGGCTGCACCGCAGCGGTACATTGAGCGCATCAAGCTCGGCGCCAAGCAGCCGCAGCCGTCAGTGCGACACCGTGCGCTTGTCGACGACAGCAACACGACGGCGCACTCGGTATCACAGCGCCACCTCGCGCACCTCGCGAGCTCGCTGACTACGCGGCTACAGCGCGGCGTCGATGCACTCGACCGCCTGCAGCTCGTTGTCGCCGACAAGCGCGACTTGGCCGTGCAGCTGCGCCAGTTTGTTATCGACGCCTGGTGGCGCGCGCAGCCGCAGTCGCGCGAGCACTTGCCACTCCGCGTTGCATTTGTCTCGGAGCCGCGCGCTGCGCCGCGCATCGCAGTGACGCAGCTCGTCGCAGCTGCTGCACATGACCCTGTAGATGCGTCGCCGCCAAAGCTGACGCTGCCGTACGAACTCGAGCCGCTCGTGGCGCTCCAGCGCTTCCGCGTGATGAGCTTTTCGCCTGCGACCGCGACGCTACGAGTGCTCGTGACGCTGTGCAACGCATCGACGCGCAGCCTCTTTGACGCATTCGTGAGTCTCGCAGACTCGAGCAGCCATGAGGCCGTTGGTGGCGGCGCGCCGCTGCAGTGGCTCGAGACGACGTCGTCCGTGCAGCACGAGTTCGGTGCTGAGAGCGCAGCTGGTGATGGCGTCGCGTCGTTCGTCGTCGACGCTACGCTGCCGCCGACGTTTGCGCTGCTGCGTATGCGCGAGCCTGTGCGTGCGACTGTGTGGCTCCACTGTCGCACGGACGCGCATTCGGCCGTTTGTGCTGGTGCTGGCTCGGAGCGTCGAGGGTCACGGACGACAGGAGCACGCTCGAGCGCTACCGAGTGCGCATTGGCAGTCGGTGTTGTGACGATTCAGCCGCACGAGTTCGCCCGCGCGTCGTCTGCTGGGTGTCTCGATCCGCGCGAGACGCTCGTTGCAAGAGGTGCGCGTGATGTGGTTGCTTCTACACTGGCGTGTCGTGGCGCTCGCGAGACTCTTACACTGTGGTGCATTGCGCATGCTGTTTGTGTACAACACAGAGATCGAGGAGTTGCTCGTGCTCTCGTCTGGCTCGAGCCTCACGCGCGTGTTTGACACAGCGCAGCGCACCAGCAGTCTATCACCGCATCGCACCGTCAGCGACTTGCTGGAGCATGGCGTGTTGCGTCCCAAGCTCGTGCGACCGACGTTTGCGCTCGTGACGCTCGCGATCGCCGAGCGCGCCGCAGCAAAGTTTGACGTGAGCGAACTGCTCGCAGCGCTGCCGAACGACGTGTTTACGATGCTCAATCCGCTGCAGGCGGCGCACGTGGAACGCATCACAGCGCTGCTACAAGCGATTCGCGCCGAGTTCGTCGTGCTGCAGCAGCGGTCGGTTGGTGGGCAGCGCAGCACAGAGACACAAGCGCCAGCGTCCGTCGCAGTCGATCACAGCAGCGATGACGCCATGAGTGTCGACAGCGACGCATCGGCTGCGGTGCAACAGCACTGGCAGCTGCTGACGGCGTTTCGGCGGCGCCAGAGCGAGACGGATGTGCTTGCTGCCGCGCTGCTCCACGCACTGCAGCGGCGCGCCAACTACCACTCGATGTGGCACGCTCCGACGCCGTAGCAGTCGGTGCGAGGAACACGACGATCGGTTTGTGTGACCAATGGACGCGAATGCGGAGCGCATCGAGATGTGCGCATGACGGCAGCGCGGTGACAAGGCCAGCGGCAGCAGACGGATGTTGTGGTGAGGATGTTCTCTATCTGCTCCGATGCTGCGCCATGTAGGCATCTTCGACGACTTGGTATCGTTACCGTCAGCTGCAGCCTAGCGTGTGCACGCGGTCGCCTACTTGGCACCAAAGTGTGTAGTCACTCGGAGGATAGTAACGCGTTCGTTCGTTCGTTCGTTCGTTCGTTCGATGCGATCGTCAATAACGATTACGATTTGCTAAGATCTTCGGTCCTACGACACCTCGCACATCACTCGAACATCGTCCTTGTCACGGTGTTGGTCGGACGTACCTCGGACGTCAACGCCATGCGGTCTGCACCGCAGCACGACGACCCGAGTGAGGTCAATGGCGGTTCATCTGATAAAACACGATCGTCAGCGACGTCGCTGCGCTCGCGCGATGATGCACAAAGACGCATGAGACGCAGTCACGCGACTGCTGACGTCAAGAGTTCCAATCCCATCCATCCATCCATATATTAGCTCCACAACAACACTACGGCTCGAGCAGCTACGGAGGTGCAGAGCACGCAGCTGGGAGCGACGCGAGCCGGTGCTCGATCGCGCTCATCTTGGCAGTCGCAGCCACGAGCGCGTGCTCGATCGTCGCGAGCGACGACTGCATGCGGATGACGAGGAAGAGCAACACGAGCACGAGGAGCCACGGGAACACTGTCGTTTGCACCCACAGAGCGAGCAGAGCAGTCGACTGAGTGTGCGAACGCAAGTCAAGGGCTCACACATGCCAACACGCACATACCTCGGAGATAGAGGAGAAACGACGGCACGGGTGCAGCAGCTGCGCTTCGACTCCGATGGCTCGACGATGACGTTGCGCGACTCGAGCGTCGCTTGTTACTCCGTGTGCTCGCGTTGCTGCTCTGCGCTGCGAGCTGCTGAGGCGAACGTCGTGCGCGCGTGTCGTGTTCGTCGACGGCCTCGACTCTGCTGTCTGCACTCGACTGGTGTGCGAGTGACCGAACGTCGCGCTCGGCACCGGGTCCTACGTCAGTTACTGCCGGCACATCGACTGGCTCAACTGGTGCTGCGCGTAACTCGGCGAGGTGCTGCTGCGCGCGCTCGACCCACGTGCACCACTTGGTCCTGTTGTCGGCGATCGCGCGCGCTTCGATCTTGCCTTTCCAGAACGTCGACTTGCTAAACACGACCTGCCCATGCGCGTCAGTTCATGAGTGCCCACAAAGACTGTAGGACTCACACACACACACACTCACTCACTCATTCACTCACCTTGAGCTCAATCAATAGCGTGCACGACGGTGGCGTCGCTGCTGCGTTCGGCACGAGTGTCCAACGGTCCTCGACGCTAAAGTAGTCGCCGTACGGGATGTCGACGAGCCGCGTCGACGTCTCAATGACGTACACGCCGCGCGCGTCCGTGCTCGCGCACTGGAGCTGTGTATACATACATCACATACACAATCACAGTCACGAAGTGTCAGGTCAGGTGGGGACAGGGCATCGATCGGTCGAGCATTGTTGTCATCAGTACGCACCACGTCGACGTGCGACGACTTGGGACCGATCGGCGCGTCGACAGGCACGCGGAACTGCAGCGACCGCGTCCTGCCTGCGCGTATGTGCGTATGCAGCGACAGAGGCCATCCGATGACGTCAGAGCCTGTCAGGCGAGCAACTCAGCTCATCATCACACAGAGCGCAACGCACCGATCGCCGAGTCGTCCGCGAGCGGCGTCACCCACGGGTTCACCTTCATCTCCGTGTAGCCCTGCTGCGCGCCGAACGCGTCGAGCCCAAAGCGTGCGTTGTCCCAGACAAACTCGTGCAGAAACGCGTCGACCGAGACGTCGAACGTCGCGTCGACGAGCTGCGTCATCGAGATGTCGCGTGGCGCCGGCGCGCCAATGTCCGAGACGGCGCTCACGCTCACGCGCCGCTCGCGCGCAGGCGACTGCAGTGGTGACGATGCGTCGTCCTCAACAGCGCCGCCGTCATCACGTCCGCTGTGCTCGCGGTCGAGTTCCTCTGACAGCGGCAGTGGCGACGCTGTCGGCTGGTCGCTATCACTGTCGGATGGCGCTGCTGTCCCCTCGTGTAGCGCACGGTCCGTGTCGTCCAAGTCCCCGCCATTCGTCTCGACCGTCTGGGCAGCAACAGTATCAGCCTGAGCAGCGTCAGCCTCTGTGGGCGTAGACGCAAGTTCGTGCACGACGCGGCGGCGCGTCTTCACGATGAGGTCGTAGCACGCGTCGCGATGTGCGCCCCAGAAGCTCGTGAACGTAAACTCGTCGCTTGCAGTCGTCGCAAGGCGGATCGCGTGCTGGAAGACCATCGTTGAGGCCTTGTCGATCGTCGCGATCGACTCGTACGGGATCAGGATCTGCAGGCGCGAGCAAGTCGCAACAGACAAGGCGACAGCAAGCGAGCGAGCAGTCAGTCATGGCGTGACGACAGAACCAGCACGACGCTCTCTATGAGCCGGCGCAGTGGTCATCACGTCGAAGAGCTACACACCTACGACGCCACTAGTCAGTCAATCCGACGCACCTTGCGCTCGCGGCCAAAGACGTTCGAGTAGAAACACACGTGCGAGCTCGTCGGGTACATGCGGCCGTGCATGGCAAACGTCCCGGCGATCGAGCACGAGTAGTCTGCAGCTCGCACACACGCACGCACACGCAGGTGTGAGTCTATGCATCGTACCATACAATCGCAATACACGACAGCGCGCACCTTGGTAGAACGTGGTCGTGTCCGGCAGGTCGAAGATCATGCGGATGACGTCGTCACGCATCTCGTCCGGCGCAGCGATTGCCTCGCGCTCTCGGTCGTCGTCGTCGTGGTGCACGAGCGGCACGAACTCCTTGTCGAGCGGCAGCACGAGCTGGGTCTCGCGTGCTGCTGCTGCTGCGATTGCTGCCGCAGCTGTGCCACTGCTGCGACTGCTCGCGTCGCTGCGTGCACTGCGTGGCGCATCGTCATCGTCGTTCGCGTCCGTGTCGACGCTCTCGTCGTCGCGGTGCCCGCTTGGCGATCCTGCGACGGACGCGTTCGAACTCGCGCCGCTGCCGCTGCTGCAACTGCTCGAGTGGCGCCATTGATGTGCACTCGATTTACTGCTGGTCGTTGTAGCACTCGCATCGCCTACGTTTACTGCCATCTTGAAGCTTCGCATTGCCGAGAGCTCCATGCACGCACCGAGGTCGCGACTTGTCTTCGCGAGGTTGTGATCGAGAATGTTGCTCAGATCGTCTTACTGAGTTCAACCATGCAAATAGAGATCCAGTACTATGCAAATACTGAGACTTGCTCGAATTGTATCCCACTTGCAGACCAAACAAACGACTCCCAACGCACAGCAAAATGCGCGACCACGAGCGCTCGGAGCGCCGCAGTCGCAGTCGTAGCCGTAATGCGAGACGCAACAGTGTGAGCCGCAAGAGTCAGCAGTCAAGCCGTTCACCATCGCCTAAACGATCGCCCTCGGAGCGCCGCAGTCGCAGTCGTAGCCGTAATGCGAGACGCAGTCGAGAGCGTGACGACAACAAAACGCGTAAAGTCACGAGCAAACACGCTCGTGATGACGACGATGACCGCCGCGAGAAGCACCGCCGCGCGACGTCCAAGCGCAGACGTAGTCGCAGTCGCAGTCGCAGTGTGTCATCCGCATCTTCGTCGGACGATTCGTCGTCAGCCTCGTCATCGAGCTCCGACGACGACTCGCGGCGCAAGCGCAAGCACAAGAAGCGAACGTCGTCAACGTCTAAGAAACACGCCAAGCGCAGCAAGAAGACGAAGAAGCGCGACAAGAAGAAGAAGAAGAAGGACGCAACACATGCGGTGAACCAGAACGAGTACGGCACGTACGGCATCATTCGCGAGAGTGACTTTCACGCGAAGAGCGTGTCGTTCCAAGCCTGGCTGCGCGACATCAAGAAAGTGCGTTCACCTGTCGATATGCATACTTCGCTATATGTATATGCATGTATTTGCTGGACGTATACTTATGGGTATGTCTGGCTCGTGTACAGATCAGCGACTTTAATGGCCCCAAGTGGGAGGCCATGGAGCTCTTCAAAGAGTACATGGAGGACTACAACACGGCAACGATGCCGCACGAAAAGTACTACGACATCGAGCGCTACGAGTTGCGGGCGCGGCAAAAGAGCCAGCGTCGAGCGAGCCGCAAGGGCGCCGCGACGCCGGAACTCGAAGCAGCTGCTGACGAGCAGCGCGTGCGGCTCGAGCGGCAACAGGCGCGTGCGAAGCGCGAGCGCGACGACTTTAAGCTCATTCTCCAGCACATGGACCCGAATAAGATCGAGGATATGCGCAAGCAGGAGGAGCTCAAAGCGCAGATGCGCATGTTCTATAAAGCCGGGAACGTTACCGAAGCGCGGCGTCTTGAGCAGTTGATCAACAAGGTCGACGACGTCAAAGTCAAGCGCTGAGTAGTGGCAGCATGCGAGTAGGACGATTGTCAGCGGTTGGGGCGACACGAGTATCGGTAACATGGCATGCCCAATAGTGACCTTTCATAACGCAATAGTGACATTACGAGCAGCAATAGTGACATTTCATACAGCAATAGTGACACTGGATGCTGCAATAGTGACATCACCTGCAACGATAGTGACATTGTTTGTCGCAACAGTGACATGCACGCCACAATGTAATTGACGCAATGGACGAGGACGACGAGCACTATGAGCCGCGCAGTGCGCTCGAACTCGGCGTGCGCGGATATGCGTGTCACGTATTTGACGACCCGCGCACAGCATGGGCGTTGCATCGCGAGCAGCACCTCATCCCATGGCGCATGCAGAGCGACCTGCGTGTCGACCGCTTCGACGCGCGCAACCTGCTCGACGACCGCGCGAGCTTTCGACAGCTCAAGCGGCCGCGCAGTGCCGACAGCACGACAGACGCCGAGCGTGCGCTGCACGCACTGCGCTATGCAGACTACGAGGTCGAGTTCCCACGTCCAGCAGCGCCAGGTGACGAGCAGGACGCGACTCCGTCAGTCGAGAACGCGTTTGCATACACGTACCCGGAAGACCGCGACGACGACAATGACGATGCTGACGGCAGTGCCAGTCACCGCGAGCCATTCGAACCGCCATGGGTCGTGCCAGCGCACATTGTCCAGGTGCGCGTATATACGTACAGAGCATGACCCGTGACTCTACGCTCGATCCATCCGACTCACTGGCGCTACTGTGTATGAGCCAACAGCCGACGTCGAAGAAGCTGCACGAGGTCATCGCAGCGACTGCGAAGAAAGCGCGTATGCACCCGCAGCTCGAAGTGATGCTCAAGGTCAAGCTGCACGCAAACGCGACGTTTGGGTTCCTCACGCCAGCGCACGGCTTCCACGCGTACTACGTGTACTTGAGGGACACCGACCCGCCGATGCGGCCGTCAGTCCCAGTAGCACCAGTTACACAGTCAGCAGTGTCGCTGCTCGGTGCCGAGTACGACGACGACGAGGTGTGGCTGCTTGTGTGTGTGTGTGGTACTGGCTCTGGTCGACAGCTCACACGATTCGTCGGTCTGGCTGTGGTTGCAGAGCGACAGTGACAGCAGTAGCAAGAGCGAGACTGTCGCGGTCGAGGTCGCTGCCTGTAGCAGTGATGATAAGGCCAAGGCCAAGGATGAGAGTGGCAGCAGCGACAGTGCAGTGACCACGGCAGCAGATGCTCACACGAAAGCGATGCGGCTGCGACGCGCAAAGGCGCTGGCGAGTCACTTTCAACGCGCAATGGCAAGCGACGAACACCAGCGTGCGAGTCCAACGCGGCCATCGAAGCGGCATCGGTGGGACGTACAAGCCGAGACGCACGAGCTAAACGACCACGAGTGAGCGCCATGCACACACACAGACATACAGCTGGAGCCATGTCACTCCGAATCCGATGGCAAGTGTATGAAGCACGACGCACGTGCGTCGCATGGCTCGGTGATTGGCGAATAGCGACGCGAAGCATAGAGAACGACTGCTACTACTACCGGCGACTCGCAACGCCTGCAGATCGGCAGATCGGCAGATCGGCAGTGCAACAGCGACAGCGACAGCGACAGCCGCGTGTCGCTGCCGATCGCTTCGGCTGCTTACGGGAACAGGCGCTTCTGCGATAGTCGTACGCCAAACAGCGGCAGCACGCGTGAGTCTCCACAGTCATACACACAGACAGGTAGATCCAGTACGACCCATAGACAGAGCGACAACAGACTGGACGTACTGGGTCGCGTGGGAACATCGACGCTTTGCGGATGTTGCCAAGGCCGAGGTAAAGCATGACGACGCGCTCGAGACCGATGCCGCCGCCGCCGTGCGGCAACGCGCCAAACTTGAACGCGTCGAGGTACGCCTTGAGCGACTCTTTCTCAACCCCAAACGCATCGACGCGGTTTTCGAGGAGCGCGGCGTCGTGCACGCGCTGGGCGCCCGACACGATCTCTTCGCCGCGGATCATGAGGTCGTACGAGTTGCTCCAGCGCTTGTCGTTCGGGTCCGGCATCGTGTAGAACGGACGCACGGCGAGTGGGAACTTGTCGAGGATGTAAAAGTCCGTGTCGTACTTGGCCTTCACGAGCCGCCCGAGCCACTTTTCGTTCTCGGTACTCAAGTCTTCTTCGAGGCCCTGGGTCGCCCCCGCGGCCTGGAGCATCTTGACGCCCTCTTCAAAGCTGATGACAAGCGACGGCTTGTGGTACTTGAGTGGCTCGAACGGGAACTGCTCGTTGATCGCAGCGAGCTCCTTGCTAAAGCGGGCCGTGAGGTTGTCAAAGATGTAGATGAAGAGGTCCGAGAAGACGTCGAGGACTTCGTGGTAGTGCTCCTGGATGACCATCTCAAAGTCGAGGCCGGTGAACTCGCACATGTGCCGGTGCGTGTTCGAGTTCTCGGCGCGAAAGACCGGACCGATCTCGTACACGCGCTCGAGCCCGGAACAGGCACACGCCATTTGCTTGTAGAGCTGCGGCGACTGCGCGAGGCACGCGTCCTGGTCAAAGTACGCGAGCTTGAAGACGCTCGAGCCGCTCTCGCTCGCGCCACCAATGAGCTTCGGCGTGTGGATCTCGACAAAGTCGCGCTGTGATAGAAACTCGCGAAAGAGCGCGCTCACGCCCGACTGGATGCGCATGATCGCTTGGTTCGCCGGCGTCCGCAAGTCCAAGACGCGCGTGTTCAGGCGCGTGTCGAGCAGCACGTCGACGTAGTTCGAGCCTTCGGCCTTGACCAGCGCTTCGGGGCGTGCCGCGTCCTCAAACTGGAATGGCAGCTCCGGCAGCGCTTTGCTTACGACAAAGAGCTTGTGGACGCTCAGCTCGACGAGCTTCTGGCTCGTGCTCGTGATCGGCTGCGCTGGCAGCGTCACGGTCACGAGTGCGTCGACGATCGACTCCTTTGGGACGCCACTTGCAAACTTGATCATGTCGCGCGGCACGGCGTCGCTCTCGCTGAGAACCGCTTGGATCGACGCCATCTGTTGGCGGAGCGTCAGGAACGCGATCTTGGCCTTTGCGCGCACGCTCTGGAGGTGTCCGCGCACCCAGAACGTCTCGCCTGCGAGCTCCGGCGTGATCGCACCCACGCTATTTGGTAGTAGGACGATGAATGGATGGACACGTGAGGCTAGGATGAGCAAGACAGAGAGAGAGATTGAGAGAGAGCACAGGGGTGTATACGGTCAACGCACTTTTTGAAGACGCGGTCGGTCTTCTTCTGCGACTGGATGAGCGGGAGCTCGCCGTACGAGTCGTTCAGCTTGGGCTCAGCGGCCGCAGCCTGCATCGAGCACATCAACCCAAAGGATCCATCACGTGTCAGTCCTGCCGATCTTCCCTCCAGTATGCACAAGTACACACAGCAACGAGACGCATATACACACGCACCGCGGCGCGCTGGCGCTCGAGGATGCGCAGCTCCTTCTTCGTGAGCTTCTTCTCCTTGGGGGCCTCGTCAGCCATCGTGTCGCTCTGATCTCCTTTGTCTCGTTGTCGCGGATTCAATTGTGACCACAGATCGCGTTTGTGCTTCTGCGCTTTCGAAATATGCAATTAAGCAGTATACAGAATATGCGAAAACAGAGGTGCCTTGGACAGCAGAGTCACTTCACGCACACCACACGCGCATGCTGCTGCTCCAGATGGTGCGCACAGCGACCAAGAGAACGCTCGCAGCAGCAACGACCGCATCTGATGTAGTAGTAGCAGCTCCACGTCGCTCTGCGCGGCTTCTCAAGATCATCACTAACATCAGCAGCAGTGTAGTAGGCAACGCGAGTGATGTTCGAGCAGCACCACGTCGCCGCATGATGAGCACTGTCGCGTCTCATGCTGCTGTCGATGCTAGTGCCGCTGCTGTGCCAGCGAAGCGCAAGCGGCAACAAAAACAGCAAGCGACTAGTACTGCTGAAGCAATCGCTGCTGTCGCAACAGCAGACACAGACGCCAGTGAGTCAGCGGCTGTGCTGTTCAAGCACGGCACGCTCTCGCGCAGCTACGAGCAGGCAAAAGCCGCGAGTGGCTACAACATGGTCGTCGGTGTCGACGAGGCCGGACGCGGTCCACTCGCTGGTCCAGTCGTCGCAGCCGCGTGCCACGTACCACTCGACGTCGTCGTCGAGGGCGTGCACGACAGCAAGAAGCTCAACGAAGAGCAGCGCGAGGCGCTGTACAAGCAGCTCATAGCGCACCCGCGCATCCGCTGGGCCGTGCACGTCAACAGCGCGCAGCGCATCGACGAGATCAACATCCTGCAGGTGCGTGTTGCCATTGTCGTATTTTGAGTCGTGCTACTTCGCTCTTGCGCTCATGAACTGACAGATCAGTTCGACCGTCAGGCGTCGCTCGAGTCGATGGTCAAGGCGGCCGAGGCGCTACCGGAGACGCCGGACTTTGTCTTTGTCGACGGCAATCGCATGCCGCCGACGATTCCATGGGACGCCGAGACGGTCGTCAAGGGCGACTCGAAGGTCTACGCGATCGCTGCAGCATCGATCATTGCAAAGGTGTGTGTGTGAGTGATTGGATGGTGAATTTGAGATAGTCGAAGGACACTCCCACACACATTGTCCTGTTCTCCTTCTGTGGCACGGACGGTTCTGTCCTAACTCTTCATCCCGTTGCTGCAGGTGACGCGCGATCGCCTCATGGTCGAGTACGATGCACAGTTCCCGCAGTATAACCTCAAGCAGCACAAGGGGTACCCAACGCGGGACCACATGGCGGCGATCGCCAAGCATGGGCCGTGCGAGATCCATCGCATGACGTTTGCGCCGCTCAAGGCCAAAAAGGACATCAAGGTCAAGCCGAAACGCAAGACCAAGTCTTAGGACAGTGCAGTAGTCAAGAGAACGGATGGTTAAGACACTAACGAAACGAAGGATATCATTTCTGGAGCACAATGTATCGCTATTATACGTTTGCTGGACATTCAATGTGAACGAAGCACGCGCACAGCAGTAGCAACTACGATCTCGTCGCATCATTTGTTGTTATCTTGCAGGTCTCGCTCTCATTCTCAAAGTGTCCTCTTCTTCTCTCTCGCTCACTCGCTCGCTCACTCCACATACTGATCGCTAGCACTTGAGCGTCTTTAGGGCCGAAAGCGGCGCAATTGGTGCACTCTCGCTGTCGACGCTCGTGTGGTGGCGTCTCGACGAAAGTGCGAGCACAAGCGCTGGCTCCTCGTTCAACAAGTGCAGCTCAAAGCAGCCGTCGCACACGCGCTGGCGCTCGGCGTAACCAAGGTGCGGGAGCAGCAACTTGCGCGTCGAGTGCTCAAAGCAAAACGACTCACCGCAGCTGCGGCAGTGGTGCCGCCGCGTGAGCAGCGAGAAGCGGCAGGAACACTCGCGGCAGACCAAGCTCTTGCTCCAGCGCGGCAGCGCTGCAGCACCAAACGGCGTGACCGAGAGCGTCGAGCGCCACGTCGACGCACCGGACGACGACCGCAGCCGCCCTGCGACAGCGCCAAACGACGCGGACCGCATCGGTAGCTGCAGCGCGTCGCAGTCGCTGCCGTCGTCGCTGTCAAAGTACGCGGCTGCGAACCTGCGACTCGACGACTTGACGTCCCACGAAAAGCGGTTGTACGCACCACCTGCTGAGCTTGGTGCTGCGTACAGCTGTCGTCCGCCCATCGTGAACGACGCGTCCTCGACCGTGAGCGACCGGTGGCGACCGTTACGACCAGCGCGTGCACCCAGCTCGCCGTCGACAGTGTCGTAGTCACCATAGACATCGTCATCATCATCATCATCGTCGTCGTCGTACCACGGACTCTCAGCAGCAGCGTCGCTGCCGTTGTTGTCATCCTCGGGCTCTGTGATCCGCAACTCGAACGGCGCTGTTGACGCAACTGCAGCCGACGGACTCAGCTGCAGCCGCATCGTCTGTGCGCGGATCTGCGACTCGACGAGTTTGCGCACTGCGCGCTCCTGCGCTGCGTCGTCGAGCTGCGGCGACGCAAATGCCGAGGCCTTGAGCGCGTCGCGCAGCTGCTGAACCTCCTGCGCTGCGAGCTGCTGCTGCGTGCGCCAGAGGTCGAGACTGTGGCGCCGCCCGAGCGTTCGCGGCGACAGCGGTACGAACCCGTCGGGGCTTGCCATGTCGGGCAAGCTCGTGCGCCGTTGTGTCTTGCGGCGCGCCGGCGATGCGGTCGACTTCACGGCGCACTGCGAATTGGGTGATGCGAGCGTCGGCTTCTGCGGACTCGCAACGAGGTCGATGCAGAGCGGGAAGCTCACGCGGCGCGGCCGCAGCGCGGCAAAGCCGTCGGCGCAGTTTGGGTTTGCGCTGGCGCGCTCTGTCGGTACTGGCGACTCACTCGCACTCTGGTTGCTTTCGTGCACGTCGCCGTTCTGTGGTTCACTGGTCACGACAGCAGCGGCCCACGCGCGACCATCGCTACCACTGCGCTCCGCGAGATTGCGGACGCTCCGCATGGCCTCGAGCTGCTGCTTGAGCTGCGCGAGCTCGCCCTTGAGCTGCAGGTTGTCCTCTTGCAGCTTTACTATGTTTCGGCTCTCGAACCGCCGCGCTGCAAGCTGCTGCCGGGCTACACGCACACGCGCTGCACACTGAAGCGCCAGCACAGCCGACCGCAGCTGCGTGTACGTGTGTGTAGCGTGCCAGCAGCGCCACGCGGCTGCGAGACGCGTCGCAGCGCGCGCTTCCCGCAGCGTCTGTACATAGCGCGCAGCTGCACGGCGCCGCACGTGGCTCTGGCAGCAAACGACTGCGCGTCGCAGCTGCTGGTAGCGCCGGACTGCAAGCAAACGTCGCGCGTGGGTCTGCAGCCGCGTCGCGCTCGCGGTCTCACGCATCCAGCGCACAAGCGCGCGTGCACGCTGACCGCGCGCGAACGCTTGGAGTCGCAATGCGAGCCATCGCACGCGCGCATAGCACCGACGCTGCTGGTGCATGCGACAGAACGTCTGGAGCACGACGGCGCACTGACGTCGCGCAGCTGCGCGGTGGCGCTCGAGCTGCTCGTACGGTCCGCGGCGAAAGAACACGCGCGTGTTGCCAAGACTGACGCCATCCGGTACCGCGCGACTGCTATTGCTGTCGCCGTGCAGCAGCGTTGCGAGCACACGGAGACTCACCGTCAGTTGCTTTGCGACCGTCGGTTGTGTTGATGGTGGCCGGTTGTGGTTCGGGCATCCATCCCGCAGCAGCAGCTGCAGCACGCGCTCGTACCGCTCGAGGAACTGCGCGTGGGCCATGCGCACTGGGAAGCCTGCACGTGCGACGCGCACGGCTTCGAGCACGCCGCCGCTACGGAGCTGCTCAACGACGCGCGCACAGCCAAATGTGTCGCGTGCGTTCGCGTCGTTTGGCTTGATGCAACGGACGTAATGCGGCGTCGTCGCGCGCACGATCTCGAGGAGCTCGCCGAGCTGCTGCTTGAACTGCGTACCGACGCTCACAGCGGCGATCGATGACTTAGCGCGCCGCACAGCTGCGCGCGTCGGTGTCGTCGCGTTTGATGCAGTTGCGACAGCCACGTCGTCGGCTGCTGCAGTCGCATTGGCGCGCGCCGCTGCGAGGTTTTGGATGAGTCGACTCGACGACTGTGCGAGCAGCTGCGCCGCACTCGCGCAGAACGCGTCCTTGTTCTTCGCGACAAAGCCATCGACTGCGTAGACGACGCGGCCAGCGTAGTGTGCGACTGTAAAGTGCGTCGCGCGCATCGCACCGCGCTGGGGCGCACCAAAGTGCGCGTGCACCCTCTTGGTCTCAAACTCGTTGTACAGCTTGGCAGCAAGTGCGCGGTCCGAGCCGGTGGGAAAGAGACACTCTTGGTCGGCGAGCGAAAAGATGCCGATCGGCCGCGCCTCAAAGAGCTCGAGGCACGCGCGGTTGTTTGGCGCGTCGACGAGCGACCAAGCGAGACCCTCGGCGGCGTACAGCTGCTGCTCGGACGCAAACACGCTGTCGTTGAACTGATGCTGCAGCGCCTCGTTTGCGTAGTTGATGCAGAGCTGCTCGAACGAGTTCGTCGCCATGTCCTCAAAGCCAAAGATGTCGAGGAGCCCAATGAACGACGATGACGTTGCGCTGTCAGTCGTTGCAGTCACTCCACTGCCGCGGATCGTTGCGTTCACGCGGCCGACGAGCCACTCAAAGAGCAGGCGGTAGCACTCCATCACGAGCGCGTGGCACGTGCTGCGCGCCTGCGCGGCGTCAAGTCGCACGACGAGCGACTCGGTCGCGGTGCGCAGCTGCCGCGTCGTGAGCGCAACCGCGAGCTGCTCGGGTGCGACGTGCAACAGTGCGGCGGCGACTGCAAAGTGCGCGACACCGGTCGCAGCGTCCGGCGCCGTGTCGACGCGCGCTTCGAGCACGTTGTCAGTCGCGAGGCTCTGCGCTTCCGTGAAGCCGATGTTGCCCATGTGGAGCATCGCGGCGACGATCTCGAGCACGTCAGCGACTTCGTCGTCGCGCAGCCCAACGACGCGCATTGCGCGGCACGTCCGGTCAAACTGCGTCGCGTCGTCGACGCCGTCGCGCCGCGTGTAGCACGCGCTCTGGCTCAGCAGCCGGAACTGCGTCGCATCACGCAAGTGCCACGCTGCAACAGCTGCCGGTGTGAGGTACCGACTGCTGGCGCTCTCTGGGCAACTCGGTGTCGTTGCTCCGACGGCTGCGAGGAGCTCGTAGAAGATGTGAAAGTTGCGCTCGTGTGCTGCCTGTTTGATCACGCGGATCTTCTCGAGTAGGTACGTGCGGATGCGCGCACCAGCGATCACGCGCGCACTGTCGTGACTGCTGCTACGGGCTGGTGCGAACTGGAGCTCAATGAACTTGCCAAAGCGGCTGCTGTTGTCGTTGCGCGTCGTGCGCGCATTGCCAAATGCTTCGAGGATTGGATTCGACTGCAACACCTGCGCTTCGATCGACGCGTCTCTCGCTGTCGCAGTGGCTAGTGTGGCAGTCGACGACGCGCCGCACGTGAGCGCGTAGTACTTCATCATGATCTTGGTCGCTTCTGTCTTGCCGGCGCCGCTCTCGCCGCTAATGAGGATCGACTGGCTCCGCGCGTTGCGCACCATGTCGACGTACGCAGCGCGCGCAATGCCAAAGAGATGCGGCTCGTGCAGCAGCGCAGAGGTGTCGCTACCGACAGCAGCAGCGTGGGCCTCCATCACAGCGCGGCCGTAGAGCTGCGGGAGCTTCTTGAACGGGTTGATCGAGATGAGGATCTCGCCAATGCGCGTGTAGATCGCGTCGCGCTCGTATCGCACGCGCAGTGCGTGGAGAATCGACGCTTCGTGGAGATGCGGCAGCGCAACGAGGTCGCTCTGGTCTTGCTCGTCGCGCGCATTCTGCAGCAATACGTTCTCGCACTCGCCTGTTGCGTTGCGCGTGAGTGCGATGTCGCGGCACTTGGACGGCGACGGCGCGGGACCGGCGAGTGGCCCGCTCCATGCTGCGGCGGCGGCGGCGGCGTCGCTTGCGAATGCGCTGTCAAAGCAGACCGAGACACTGCTGATATCGGTGCGCGTGCTGCTGTTTGTGTGAGCGCTGCTCTTGTTGCTGTTGGTGGCGTTACGCTCGTGCTCATCGTCATGTGCATGTGCTTGCGTCGTTGTAGGTCGTAAAATACGTACGATACGCGCTGATACCCAGACGTGGTCGTGTGTTGCGTCGTGCACCCACACGCGCGCGCCAACGTCCATGCTTGTTGTTGTCTATCCGTCGAGCGCGTGCTTGCGTTTGTAGTTCGTTGTTGTTGGTCGCTAGCTTGTGCTTGTCGAGTGTCGTTGATAGATCGCTCTCTCGCAGGCGAAAGGCGAGGAATGGATTGCAATGCGCGCGGACAATGGAACAGTGGCGGATCTAGCGTCAGCAACTGCTACTGCGTGGGCGAGAGAAACACTCGCTACTGTACTGCTATGCGTGAGCGAGCTCGTCTCACTCTCTGCCTCGCACTATTGTCACAAATTGCACGCCGCCGCAGCTGCGTCGACCAGCAAGCAGGCGACGAGGAACACAGAAGGAAGTCGCTTAAGAACAAATGTGCGTCTCGCTGAGTGAGTTGCAGCTAGCAATAGCAACCTTTGCGTCTCGCACTGCATCGCTTGCGTCTGGCATTTTTGGCTCGCGGCAATGCCGTCAGCATAAAAAATCTTCGTTGTCGTCGAGTGCTCGGTGCGGACTTGAATAAAGTATCGACTGCTATATCTGAGCGCAATCGGAGCGGGTTTGGCCGTTTCACATGAGCGAGGCTAAAATAAGCGCAGCGATCTAAATTGAGAAGCCATAATGAAGCATGACGCTCATACTTTACGCAAGTGAAATCACCAGCCGCCTGTTTATCATCAAACCCAGACTGAACCCAAACGCAAAAGATCGCAATAACATATCCGACAATTCGATCCACCGAAGCTGTTCAGTGCTGGCCCAACAAACCTACAAGCGTGCTTGCTTACCAGATTGCTGTGACACCTGTGACACAAAGCTCGCCCTAGTCACGTCGTATCTTGACTGCGTTTCCAGACTTGCTAATGGCGATTGCTCGCGTTGTCGCTCGCTCGTTCGTGTGTTCGTAAAGATTCAATAGGTCACAACGCCGGGAACAAGCGCCACGCATGCGATAGAATCGCACGTCACACATGGCAACAGGTCGACGAGGGCGATATCAAGTGACCAGAATGTGATGCAAACACCTCACCATCTATCATGCTTTCTATATAGCTCAGACGTTCAGACACTCGTCATACTATTACGAAAGCCATCCTAAGTGCTGTGCTTGTTCACTGCTACAACGCCCATCTCTGTCACTATCGTCTGCCTACTGAACTCCCCTAGTGCGTGCCTCAACTACAGCCGCCCACAGTTCCTTCCCATGGCTCCAGTCGCTGCGCACAACCACGCACTGCGCAAGCGAGTAGTTGCGAACCTACGAGCTCCAGGCGTGGCCGTGGCCAGCGTTGCTACTGCTCGTGTCCGAGCTCGTGCTGCCGCTCTGCGCACTGCTGCTGTTGCCGTACTGGCGGTACGACTGCTGGTGCGACTGCTGGTGCGAGCCTGGGTGCTGCTGCTGCTGCTGGTGCTGCGACGGCGACTGCTGGTACGCCTGCGGCACCATGTGGCCCCAGCCACCGATCGGCTGGCCGCCGTACGACGCCCAGCCACCGTAGTGCTGCTGTTGGCCGCCGTACGACGCGGCCGACATGCCGGCCGACACGTTCGGCACCGGCGGCGACGACGCGTGGTCGCGGCCAGCACCGCTCGCGCTGCTGTTCTGGTAGCCCTGGATGCCCGAGTTCGAGCGCTGGCCGTGCGACTGCTGCGAACCGCCCGCGATCGGCGCCGAGCCCTTGCCGTGGCTCTGCGGCGCACCACCGCCTTGCTGGTGGCCGTGGTGGTGGTGGCCCTGCACGGGCGGCTGCTGTAGGTACGCGCCGCTGATCTCGCCAAAACCCTGCGGGATCGCACCTGCATACTCGTGCTGGTGCGCCAGCAGGTGCTGGTCCTGGTAGCCGACCGGACCGCTGCACAAGAAGCACATAGATAAACAGATGAGCGAGTGTCAGTGACAGCATCGTCCCATTGGTTGGTTGTGTACGCACACACATCCGCTCTACTGCACGCAGAGTCAGGACGTACCTTCCGGGGTTCGAGAAGCCTGGAATTGGTCCCTCGACACCGTACGGGATGCTGCCGCGTGGTGGGTACTGCGTGCGCGGACTGTACTGTGCATACTACAGATATATAGACGTGTGTCAGACAATGCGATGCATGAGACGGCTGCTGCCATGTAGTAGTTGGCTGCCACTGGCATCACGTATGCAAGGACGCACCTGCGGGTTCTGGTAGTAGCCGTAGCCCTGGTAGTAACTCGCGTAGTTGTACGGGTTGTACGGCAGCGCCATGCCGGGCGGCGGCGGCGGCGCATAGTGCGGGTGGTAGCCCTGCGGGTGGTGCTGCGGCACGTTCTGCTGCTGTTGGCTCTGCTGCTGGCTCTGCGCGTGGTTCTGCTGGCTCTGCGCTTGCTGCGTCTGCGACTGCGACTGCTGGCCGTGCTGTTTCTGCTGCGACTGTGTCTGTTGTACCTGCGCCTGCGCTTGCTGCGTCTGTTGCGCCTGCTGCTGGAACTGCAGCTGCGCCGCCTGCTGCGCTGCGTGGGACGGCGACTGTGCCGATCCGACGGCCGCGCTACTGCGCGTGTTCGGCGCGCTCTTGGGCGTGTTCGAGCTCGTTGCCGCCTGTGCTTGCGTGATGTTCACACCTGCCGCAGAGCTCGCGCCGCGGCCACCGAGGTCCATCGCGTACTGGTTGTATGATGGCTGGTACAAGCTCGTTGACGACGCCTTCGAGCCAAACTCACCCGAGAAGCCCGAACCCGAGCCGATCTTCGACGCGGTCTGGCTCTGCGGCGCAGGCTGCGACTGGAAGTGACCGGGACCACGCGTCGGTGTGTTGCGCTTCACGTCATCCGGCTTTGGCAGCGACGCTGGCGACGGCGCCGACGGCGCGAACGTGCGCGGCGACTGTGACGACTTGGGTGTCACGCGACCCGACTCGACCGAGAGGCCAGGTGGCGCCGACGTTGTCGGTCCCTTGCGGCTGCTCGCGTCACTCTCGAGCTGCTTGCGAGTAGGCGAAAGCGCTGACTTCTCCTTTGGCGACGCCACTTTGCTCCATGCGCTCTGCGTCTCGGTCTTTGCGACCGTCTTGTTGTTGTTCCCTCCAGTTGTTGTCGATGTCGTCGACGCGCTCCAGCCGCGAGGCGACGTCGACTCGACGCCATTCAGCGAGAAGCTCCCAAACTGGAGCGACAGGTTCGTCGTCGCGGCGCTCTCCCACTTGCCCATCTTCAGGTACTGCTTTGGACTGGCGGCACTCGCAACGGCCGTTCGCGGCTCCGAGCGAGGGAGCTGCATGTCCTTTGGCGATCCCGGCACGACAGTCGGCAGTGCTGCTGTCGCGCTCTCGACCGCCGACACGGCCTTTGGTGTCAACAGCGGACTACCGCGACCCCATGCGCTCGGTGTCGTCGACACGCTCGTGTCCGTTGCAGCCGATGCCCACTCGCCAATGCCAGTTGTCGAGACATCGAGCGACCCCCAGCCAGACGACAGACTCGGTGACTCAATCTTCTTCGCTGGGGACGCCACCTTCTTTGGCGACAGCGCCTTCTTTGGCGACAGTGCTTTCTCTACCGGCTCACTCGCGACAGGCTCGGACGGTCGTGTCTTCTGTGGACTCTTTGGCTCGACCGTCTTCTTTGGGCTCGCGCTCGTGGCAGCAGGCGCGGGCTTGTCTGCCGCCTTTGGCGATGCTGCTGCTGCTGGTGCTGATGCTGCTGACTTTGTTGCTGCTGACTTTACTGGTGATGCGGGCGTCAGCGTGGGCGTTGGTGTCGGTGTGGTCGTCGGCTTGGGCTTGGACGGCGCGGCTGCAGGTTCGACAGGCTTTGGCTTTGCCACGAGACCCGTGAGATTTGGCTTCTTCGTCCACGCACCCGTGAGGATTGGACCAACTGGCGGTGGCGCCACTGCGGCTGGCGTTGACTGCTGCTTGACTGGCTTTGCGCTTGTCTTCTTCGAGCTAACGGCAGTTGCAGTACTGTCGATCTCGGACGTCGAGTCGACAGACGTCTCGGCGGGGTCGCTGCTCTCACCCGACTCTTCCGGGCGGTCGCCTCCACTCTGCTCGGACGTCTCGCCACGCGTGACGCCACCGCGACCGCCGCGACCGCGACCGCCACCGCGGCCACCGCGTGCAGAGAACGCGCCGCGCGTTCGGCCGGCGCCACCGCGCGTGCCACGTGCTGCGAATCTGTCGGACTGCGCGTCGCTGCTGCTGTGTCCGTACTGCTGCGCGCTCGACGTGCTGCGCGACGGTGGCGCCTGCGCTTTCTTGCCCTTCTTCTCGACAGTCGCCCACTCGTCGTGGCCGCCACCGCGGTAGTCTTCCCACAGCTCGCTGATCGCGCTCTCGATGCGCTGGGCGTTGCCCTTGTGGTGCTCCAGCAGGCGCACGATCTGACTGTCTTCCGTGCCGGGTGGGCACAGCTCACGGTATTTCGCGATCTGCAGGTGCAGCAAGCAAGCAACACGCGTGGGCATACAGCACAGTATGAGCGTTAGCACGCGCGCATGATCAGAATGTGTGTGCGTGTGCATGTAGAGAGGGAGGAGGGGGAGGGTATGCAGACACTGCCACGATCCATCCATGTGCAACATGTTGCCAGTGCGCACGCTACAGCCAAGCGCTAGATAAATAGAAAGCGACAGCGTGCGAGCAACGTACTTCGCGCGTGGCCTTGGTCGCGCCGCTGTTGCCTGCGCTGGTTGCGCTCGGCGCGTTGTCGCTCAGCTGCTGCTGCAAGCTCAGCGCTTTCTGCATAAAGTACTCGCGCTTGCTCATGTCTGATGTGTGCGATGGACTTCGAGGGAATAGGGAAGGAGGGGAGTGCTCTGCGTATGAGGCGGGGCGGGGGCTGGAGACGGTGGCGCGCTGCTGCTGGCTGGCTGCTGTTTCGTCGTCGGCGAGATACGACGGCGGCGACGGCGGCTGCTACTGCTTGCTGCGTGCTGTGGGCTTCCGGCTCGGTAATGGTGAGGAGGGGGCAACAACCAGCAGCATCGGCAACGAGCCAAACGCGAGCAAAAAACCTTGCAGTTTCACACTCGTTGTATTCACATGCACAAAGTATGTGGTACCGCGAATGCAAACTCCCACACGAACTCGATGGAAAAACCTCGAGATCTTTCCAGCAACAACAACAAATTCCACCTTCAAAAGCCGTAACATCCACAATGTCTCGAATGTGTTGTTTTGTTTGCGCTGGCTTGACGACTACAGCTGGCGTACCACAACGCCAACGTCACGCCAATCCAACGGCAAGCACAGCCGCACGTTTGCATCCATCCACATCTCTCTACAGCTCGCCGCACTCGGTGATCGTGATGCTGAGCTTCGGTTTGCTGCCAGCGTTCACCGGTACGCTCTCCATCTTGCGCACGACGAGCAGCGACGCAGCGTCGAGCACTTTGCCAAACACGACGTGCTTGTTGTCGAGCCAGTCGCACGGCGCGCACGTGAGGAAGAACTGGCAGCCATTCGAGTGCGCGCCGCTGTTCGCCATCGAGAGCAGGCCGGCCTCGGTGTGCTTGTGCGCAAAGCTCTCGTCGGCAAACTTGTCGCCGTAGATACTGATGCGGCCCGTGCCGTCGCCCTATGGATTCGACTATCAATCGCTGCGTAACAAAGCGCCGATGCCGACACTCACAGTACACACAGACATACCTTGAGGAAGTCGCCGCCCTGTCGTCAAGTCATTGCAGCCACGTATGTATACGGTCGAGTGAGGTCGTGTGACGCAATTGGGAGGTTGTGTGAACAGTGGCACGCGAGCGTTGGACGACAGCACAGACACGCACCTGGACCATGAAGTCCTTGATCACGCGGTGGAACGTGCTGCCTTTGTAGCCCACTGGCAGCTCCGACTTTCTAGCACAGCCCAACACAGTGTGTGATTGTCAACATTGGCGACGCTCTCGCTGCTGCAGTCCTTGAAATACCACGATGCACGCTGCTACAACAAGTAAATAGCGAGTGGTCGCACCTGTACTCGCCCGTGCAAAACTGCCTGTAGTCATGTAGACGCAGGAGCAAAGCAGTTGTGAGGCATGGCGCTCACGTGCAAGCGACAGCAACTGGAAGCGAGACTCGCTATTAGCCGCACCGAAAGTTCTCGACTGTCTTGGGACACTCTTTCTTGAAGAGCTCGAGACGTAGACGACCGGCCGGTGCGCCGCCGATCGCGACGTCCATGAACACGACCGTGTTGCCGCGCTTCAGCGCCTCGCTCAGCGCTGGGTCCATCGTATCGCTGTTGTTGCTCTTGCTTGTTGCTGCAGGCGAATGAATCGTTAGTCGAGTTGTAGGTGCTTCATTTTGTCACTATTGTTTTTTGCAGATACGATTAGCACTTGCGCTTAGTATGCTTGTTAAAACATGTCCTTGTCCGATTAGGTACGTGCGCACCTTAAAACAGGACCTCATAATCAATACAGGTGGGCCACTTCAATACAGTAAATTCACATGACATTCGTTTCGTGATTGCATTCAATCCGCTTGAAGCACATCCCACTCCAAAATGGATTATCAACCACACCCAGGTGTAGTTTGTATGCTCTATACTCCAGATGGACACAGAGAAACGCCATCGAACCCACGGACTATCACGCAATACAGGATTATGCTACGAAGGTCGCCCTTCGAACAGCTCTTGCAAGAACACAGTCCCGCACTTTGCGACGCGTATCGAGCAGCTCAAGCCAAGCAGCACTCATTCGCGACCTCGACCTCTTCATTGCGACACCACCATGCTGCAGCTGTACCCGCAGTCGGCGCACAACGCGTTCCATGGCGTCAACGCCGTGTTTCCGCAGGCTATTGACCAGGCCGTGACGCAGATCTACGGCGCGTGCAAGGGCATGGGCACGGACGAGCAGACGCTCATCTCGGTGCTCGGTTCCAAGTCCCCCGAGACGCGCAACCTCATTGCGATGCGCTACAAAGAGCTCTACAAGAAGCCACTGCGCGACCTCATCAAGAGCGAGACGTCCGGCGACTTTGGCAAGTTGTTGCGCATGATCTCGACGCCGCTACCAGAGACCGAGGCGTACATTTTGCGCGAAGCGACCAAGGGCATTGGCACGAACGAGAGTCTCCTCGTACAGGTGCGTGTGGGTGTGTGTGTGTGATAGAGAGCGCGCTTTACTTACTGAGCTACGATCGATTGGGCGTCTTGTGCGTTAAGACCCCATGGCTTGTGAACGCGTCAAGCACTGACAGCGCACGCGATCTCTTGTCTGTCGTGACGACACTTACCAGGTCATCTCGGGTCGCACGAACGAGGAGATGGACATCCTCAAGAAGACGTACTTTAGCCTGTTCAACAAGGACTTGGGCGTCACGCTCAGCTCGGAGCTCAGCGGTGACTTCAAGAAAGCCGTCATGGCAATGCTGCAGGTACGTCCTTGCCAGTGTATGTGTGTGTGTGGCTCATAGTGATCTCGCTGCTACTCACAGCGCTCTCTCTGTGTCACTACCTCGTGCACCACACAGTCGTCGCAGGTCGCGTACAACCCGCAGTTCCACACGGCGGCGAAGGCCGAGGCCGATGCGATCGCGCTGTACAAGGCCGGCCAGGGCCGCATCGGCACGCAGGAGGAGACGTTCATTGGCATCCTCGTTGCGTGTCCGCCCGAGTACCTCCGTATGGTCGACATGGTGTACGTCGCCAAGTACAACAACAACATCGCGAAGGCGGTCGACAAGGAGTTTAGCGGCGACGCGAAGAAGTGTCTCAACTACCTCGTCAAGTCGGTCATGGACCCGTATCCGACGATCGCCGAGGTCTTTGAGAAGACGATGAAGGGCTTTGGTACGGACGAAACGGGTCTCAGCACCGCGCTCGTGCGCTACCAGTCCGTGCTCCCGCAAGTCAAGCTCGCGTACAAGAAGCTGTACAACAAGGAGCTCCGCGACCGCATCTACGGCGAAGTGAGTGGCGACTACCGCAAGTTGTTGCTCGAGATCTTTGACGCGCCGCAGGACGCGCCACTCTCGAAAGCCGGTGCAGTGCCGGCTGGCACGGTGCCTGGTGGTGCAGCGCAAGCGCAAGCCTACGGTGTTGCTCCAGCAGCGCAGGGGTACCCTGGCAAGCCAGCGGCTGCTGCTGGTGGATACCCAGGTCAGCCAGCGCCTGCAGCTGGCCAAGCTCCTGCTGGGTACCCTGGTGCTCAGCCGCACGGTGCGCAGCCTGGTTACCCTGGAGCACCAGCCCACGGTGCGCAGCCTGGTTACCCTGGAGCACCAGCCCACGGTGCGCAGCCTGGTTACCCTGGAGCACCAGCCCACGGTGCGCAGCCTGGTTACCCCGCAGCGCCGGCCCACGGTGCGCAGCCTGGTTACCCTCCGCAACAGTCGCAGCAGCCTGGATACCCGCCAGCTCAGCCTGGTTACCCTGCCGCTCAGCCTGGTTACCCTGCCGCTCAGCCTGGGTACCCGCCGCAGCAGCCAGGTTACCCACCACAGCAACCGGGGTACCCGCAACAGCAACCTGGCTACCCGCCACAACAACCTGGTTACCCTCCGCAGCAGCCGGGCTATCCTGCCGCGCAGCCTGGGTACCCACCTCAGCAACCGGGGTACCCGCCACAGCAACCTGGTTACCCCCCGCAGCAGCCGGGGTATCCGCCACAGCAGCCAGGTTACCCACCACAGCAACCGGGGTATCCGCCACAGCAACCTGGTTACCCCCCGCAGCAGCCGGGGTATCCGCCACAGCAACCAGGTTACCCACCACAGGGTCAGTACCCGCAACAGGGCTACCCGCCGCGCGGCTACTAGTGCGAGCGAGTTGGACTGCGCTTTGGAGCTCACGTGTAAGAGAACTGTGTGAGAGAATCGAATGCTTTTGTGGTCGTTGCTTCTGGCTCGCGCTGCGTCAGTTATGCTTCCTTTCAACTGTGGTGTGCGTGTGACTCCAAATATTCCCGAGTCCGACAGAGCCGATTTCGAGGGATGTCATTAGGTCGACTACGAGAGCGCTACATATTGACGCAACAGTGATGGTACCGAGCACAGTGTCAGTCTTGCTCAATTGTAGTAGTTCTCGAATGCCATGCATGATTGAAGCCAAAGATATGACAGCGACAGCAGTCTCTTGCAGTTGAGACGCACACCGTTTGGCACTGCCTGTCTAGTCCATAGTACTTATTTGTGATTCTCTTGTTCTCTTGTGTCGTGCGGTCGTAGTAGTGTGGCTTCTGCTAGGTCACAAGCGAGTACTTTGACGGACTCGAGAGAGCTGCAAATTGATGGACGTCACGCACGTTGCTCTTACTAACTGTCCTTGTGTCAATGTCTGTGAGTGTCCAACTCCCATCGATGGCTAAGTGTGAAAGATGGAGCGTGCGAGAGAACCAAGGATCAAGTCGGCGTGATAGCGGCAAGTCTCGATACGACCTCGATCCATTCATCCGTTGATTGATCGATAGGTGAGACCTGCTTGTATTTGGCAATACTCTTGGTCAAGTCCTGTCGCGTCGAAACAGCCGCACCACCACGCGTGAGACCTGCCTGCTCCTGAGCAATGCTGTTGCGTGCCCTGCACGCCGCGGCACTCGAGCACTCGACTGCTCACTCTTCGTTTTCCTCTGCTCTACGCATTCGCCAACCAGCCTTCAACCACTCTTTCCCACTCTCTTCTCCGCTGCGACCACCGACCACGATGATGATCAAGATGCTCGCAATCGCTACGACGTTCGCACTTGCAGCCGTCGATGCGACGACCAACATGCGCCACCTGCAGCAGGGCGGGAACCAGTGGCAGCCGCAGAACGTACCGAACGCCGCAGTCGGCAACAACTGGCCGCAGATGGGAACTCCTATGAACCAGGGTGGTGCCAACGCAGCCCGAGGCTTCACACAGATGGGATCTACGATGAACCAGGGCGGTGTCAACGGTGCTCGAGGCTTCCCACAGGTGGGACTTGCGATGAACCAGGGTGGTGTCGGCGCCGCTCGAGGCTTCCCACAAGTCGGTGCTGCTCAAGGCTTGCCACAAGTCGGTGCTGCTGCTATCAACAATCCGCAAGTCGGCAATGTGAACGGCGGCTTGCAGCCCGAAACCTTCGAGCAGGCAGCGAATACGACGACCCCGCCAGCTGCGACGCCAGTGACGAATGCGCCTCCAACTGCAGTCGGTGGCGACCAGCCGACTGCTGCACAGCCGACGATCATGGTGCTCCTTCCCGACTTTCTCGCGCCAACGACGTCGGGCTCCAGCGACACGATGGTGGTCAGTGCTCTCCCGGACGGCAACGCCAAGAGCGGCTCTGGTGCTACCAACGCGACTGTGACGAGCGCAGCGACGCACAGTGTTGCTGCGACTGCGATCACTATCGCGCTGCTCTCGGTGCTTGCGCTCGGCCTCTTTTAGGTTGTCGAGCAGTCGAGTTGTTGCGGACAAAGCTGTCGACGTAGTGTTTCTCCACGTGTGTATGTAGGTAGCGCTGCGTTCTACAGGACCGATCGACTGACTGGTCCCGACGCATGCGCGCATGTGATAAAGTGATTCGATATCACTCGTTTGTTCTTGTTTGCTTCGATGCGTGTAAAGTCCAGGTCGTCGTGTCTACGTCGCACTCGGTGGTCCAAAGCGCACAACTAGACATGTTAACTCGATTCGTTGCGCCTCGCTGTTGCATTCTGCTGTTGATCGCGTGTAGAGCGAGTGAGCGTATGGAAGTGTCGGCAGCCGTTCATGTCGCTGCCATCTCGTACTGCACGCGCTGCTTGTTCGCACGTCGCACTGCGTTTCGGTCATGCTCTGCACAAACAACCTCTCCATGCACTTAACGTATACTCACATACAAACACACACTCACACATACACGTTCGACATTACAGTTGTGTTTTTGCCTCGTCTTCTCGCACCTCCGTCTGCGTAACTGCACGTCGCGTTCTCGTCCTCTCGCACTCCACTCCATGCACTCACTCGCTCAGGCGTACACGGCTCACAAGTTGTTGACATCGCCGACAATGTTGACGCGGTAGCCCTTGAACAGCGCCGGCAGCGCAAGCTCGAGCTATGCGCAAAGCAAACGCGGTCGCATCCATCCATCCATCCATTCATACAGCACACAAATCAGTCAGCGACTCGATCGCTCTTGACAAGCGTCAACACATATACATACTCAACAGCAGCAGCAGCAGCAGCATCATACACACCTCACGCTTGAGCTTCCGCGTCGTGTTCACGCACGCGTCGATCTGGGGCTGGATCTTGCCGGTCGCGTCGATCAAGTCGACGTTCTTGTCCTCAAGCGTCTCGATCTCGCGGCGGCACTTGGCCATCTGCGTCGTGAGCATCTCGAGACTCGCGACGTGGCGATCGAGGTACCGCGACGAGGTCTGGATCAGAATGAGCTGCTGCAGTCGCTTGTCGGTCAGCTGACTGAGCACGCGTTCGATCACGCGCTCGTACATCTCGATCGTCTCGACGCTCTGTTGCTCGAGCTCGGCTGCAGCCACACACATAGACGCACAGACACATGTGACGACACGGATAAGACTCGCTCGCGCTCCTAGCTGTTACGCATACGTGCGTACGTGGTTCATAACACAGACAGTCAATCGCACCAGACGTGCCCTGGAACTGGTTCGCAAACGCCACGTTGTTGCTGCTCTGGAGCTCGTCGCGGCGCTGCCGCAGGAACGTGCGCAGCTCGAGCAGGTCGTTCTGCACGCGCGTACGAAAGTCACTGTCGGCGAGCAGCGCCACGCGCGTTGGCGCGTCAGTAGTCGCGGCTGTTGATGCGTACAGCGTCTCGGTCGTCATCGCTGCAGTAGCAGCAGTCGTGTCATCGACACTGAGCGACACATCTGCAGAATCAACAATGTCATCCAGCGAAATGTCCCAGTCAATCTCGATTGGTGGCGCGTCGCCGTCGATGTTGTCGCTTGCAGCTGCCGAAGCGCCCGCCACTGCCATGTCGTCCGAGACGGACTCGATGCCCCAGTCAATGCCGCCGTCTGCAGCGTCGCCGCTGTCGTCGATCGAAAAGTCCCAGTTGATCTCGGCAGCGTCAGCTTCAAAGTCGATTGCTGATGGTGGTGGCGCGACTGCGTCGCTCGCCGCGCAGAGCTCATCGAGCGCTGCAAAGAACGCGAACGGCGTCGCGACCGTCGCGAACGCAGCGTTAACCGGCTCTTCCGGTGCTGCAGTCACGACTGCTGTGGCTTTGGCGCTCTTCTTCTTCTTGTCCTTCTTGGACGACGACGATGACGTTGTCGACGATGATAACGATGCTGTCGATGATGCAGTCGTAGCGACCGACACGGACGGCGGCTCGCAGCTGTGCAGGTACTCTTGCAGCGCGCGGTGGTACGCGAGCGCTGCTGCGAGGTCGTCGCTGCAGATCGCACGACCGATCTCGTTAAAGATCGACGGCAGCTCGAGTGGCAGGCGCTGGAGCTCTTCACGGAAGCTCACGCCCTAGCGACCGATCGACCAATCGATCGACCATTGCGCGAGTGCATGCCGTGTCAGTCAGTCGTGCAGGTGACAGCATCGGCTATCGAGAACTAAACGAGAGGGCGTCGCACGTACCTGGATACCGATCGTCGAGCACGAGAGCTCGAGCTTGCGCTTGTACTCGGCAATGCTCTTGGTCAAGTCCTGTTGCGTTGGACCAACACGTGTGAGTGTCGACGAGAGAGAAGAGCAGGCGCTTGTAAGCCGCAACAGCAACGTTCAAACAGTGAGCGCACACACGCACCGCGATCTTGCGGTTGTTGTCTGCGACCTGCTTCTCATTCTGCTGGATCGCTTTCTTCAGCAGCGGACTGTAAAGTGGGTGGAAGAAGATACACGTGTGAGCCATAGTACAACACTCGCTGTGACGAGAGAGAGCGTACGAGTGGATGGGCGTGCACGTACATCTCGTACGCAGTGTTCTGCGTGATGATGCGTGCAGCTTCGGCTGCAAACACGTTGCTCTTTTCGTACTGGCGGATCAGCGCGTCCCACTTCTTCATCACTGGCGACGTGTACTGCAACATGCACAGCAACAGCATCAGGTCAGTGTCAGACCCTAATCGAATGCAGCGACCTACACATACGCGCACACACACCTGTCCAAATAAGTTCTTCGCGGCGCCGTCGTCTGTCTGCTTGAGGCACTCAAAGATGTAGCGGCAGTCAAAGTAGTGCAGGTCCTCGTGACTGCCTTTCTTCTTGCAAAACTTGACGAGCTTGTCGCTCGTGCGCGGCACGTCGGCAAAGAGCACGGCGATCGCGTCGCGGATCGGTCGTTGCTGCTCGACCCATTTCTGCGGCACGATCTTGCGGTCGATCAGCGCCTCTAGCGGTTCGTGAGCGCCAGTGCGACGGTGTCATAACACGACAAACACGAGAGCGTGCGCATACATGTGTGCAAGCGTGAGCAAGGAGCGAGACGAGAGATGGAGGAGGTACGAGCAGAGACAATGAGAGCGCAGCGCATCGATTGGTCACGCATCGCAGCGATGTCGTACCGAGCAGCTTGCGGTACTGGATGTCGATCGGCAGCTTCTGCTTGTCGGTCGCCATGTTGGCAATCTGCGATCTGCAATCAATCTCGATCGAACGAAAGAACAGCTCAATCGTGCACTGTCAGATTCAATTCTGACATTGGTCAAATTCTATTCAGACCAATTGTCAAAATTGACGATCGATGACATTTGCGCAGATATTCAAAACATCGACATTTAATGCAATGTACTCGATTAACATTTTTGAAAGAGACTTAAAACGTCATTAATGATCAAATAGGGACTCATAAGCTCATTGAATAACTACATACTAATTTACCGCACACTAGAAAAGCAAAAAAGGGCGTACATGACAGAGCGCGTGCATGACGTCGTTAGCCTCCTCATTAAAACATATTGCGAGCTACAAATTATGTTTGTACTTGCAAGAGGCCGATATAGATCTGTTTATAAGTCACGATCACGACCATCTATACACAGTAAACAATGTTTGCAAAACTACACGCGCTCTGCCGCCGTAGCAATAGTGAAGCAGGTGGTTGGAATGACTGGTTGAGCTTGAGCGTTGAGTCCATGTGCTGATTCAATATTAGTCTATTACGGCACTCCTGCAGAGAAGCCCATGCGGAGGCTATATATTTGAGACACTCGAAACAAGCGAAACAAATGTCACCGTCGCAAATGATTCGTAAATTGTTTGATGATAAGTGATACTTTCAACATGCAGACACGAATCCCTTAAGCCATCACACTTGCTTGCAGTCGAGTTAAAATACCGCGAGCACCAAAAGAATTCTACGAAGTGCGATTACAACTGCTGCTTCAGCACGCCGCGCAGTGCTATGATGAAGCGCTTGGCCCGAATCCTCAGACGCCCTCAATCTCGTCTGTGTGTACACCTGTTGCTGGGTCGACAAAGTGCTTGTCGTGGCAGACTCAGCGATAAGTGTACTGCATCTCCTTGTGCTACTCGTCCGTCTCCAGTGAGTGCGTACGCTTCTCGGCCGTCGCGGTCTGCACCACGGACATGTCCGCTCGCCACATGTCCGAGTACACGACAGATCTAGCGCGCACGTGCGTCTTGATGACCAGTCGTACCACTTGATTGACATCGTCTCGGCAACATCGGCCCACTCGCTCGCCAGAGCATTACATGAACGCGAGTCGAATCCAGGTATCTCTAAACGACTGTCTTCGAACAGCGAGCCGGCGCACACATTTTGTTCAACTCTGCAGCCCTTGTGAGCGCATTGCCAGCGAGCCGACGTTACGTGCACCTCCATCGACGAGTCTCACTTCCTGCAGAGCATGTCGGACACAAGGAGACCATTGACCATGCAAGTCGTCGTCGCTAGCCGTCGCGGACATCATGTGCTCGTTGTCAAACACAGCTGAACCTGTCTGGCTGTACTCGTAAGGCGAGGTCGAGTCGATGTTTAGCATCCTTCGTTCAGTCGCTCTTTGTGTGTCAACTCACGTTTGAAAACATGGGCTATTTTTTTCGCCGATAGTGTCAGACGGTCACGATTCAATCAAATGTGCGCAAATCCGGGGCTATCAAGTCTCCCCGCGCTAATTTTGGTCAGCATACACTCGGATATATATTTCGCTCGTTTAATGTACAACGTTACAAACAAACATAATACAGAGTCGATTGTTTCAATTGGATGTCTCAAACTTATAGCCGCTGTGGGGCTTCTCTACAGGAGTGCCGCTTTCCTGTTGCATTGTGTCGAGGTCGAGCATGTTGCGCTCAGGTCGCGAAGAAAAGTGGTTGTGTTTCGCAACACACGATACATATTGCACATATACAGGTTTATACCCTGAGCATTACACACGGTTTTAGTCCCATTTTAGACTTTTCCCAACGTTTTACAAGCATTTGTCACAAAACAAAGAGCTGTATCAATTCAAACCGATTGCCACAATTCAGATGGTTACATTCGAGCTTTTAAGCGCGCACAAACACTTGAGCTCACATGTGTGCTATCGTACCACAAAGCAAGCGATAGTTATGCCGATCTAGATCTCGCGCATCTCGCGCAACCACACTTGCATGTGCATTTGCAGCGAGCGCGCTCGAATCGGCTGGTGTCTCTCTCGCTTACGCCAGCAGATCTGTTGGTCGTCGCACTTCGATGCGCCGCTTGGACTCTTGTGAAGCAAACCAGCAGCTGAATT
>JAADWX010000087.1:0-47912 GCA_023336405.1 Globisporangium echinulatum | reverse complement strand
TAATTTCATTTGCCTTTGAAATTCGTTCGTATCGTTTTGGACGGGATATGTGATAATGCTGATGTTTCAATTTGAGGGTTTTGTCTGTATGACTTTAGCTTCTACGGGCAAAATTGACGATACAGCAAACAAAATAGTTTTTTCCAGGACTTGTCGCGCACTATATCGTGCCGTTTCTCTGTCGTCAATATATGGTCTATCACTCTATAGCTTGACGTCCGTGTGGACAATGTAGCTTTTGCGGTCCTTCGCTGCGCGAATGAGCGCGCGCCACGCACGACTCTGCTCAAGTAGCTGCGCGTTCCCAACGATCCACAAACTGCTCTTCGCACGCGTGATCGCAACGTTCATGCGGCGCTCGTCGGCCCAGAACGCATCGAGCGTGCCGCCACTCTTGTCGCCACTCTTACGCTGGCGCCTGCTACTGCTCGTGCGCACACACGAGTAGATGATGATCTCTTTTTCGCGGCCCTGAAAGCCGTCGACCGTGTTGACTTCGGCATCAAGACGCCGATCGATGTCATCCTCGAGTTGTGCGAGCCGGTTCCCAAGCTCATAGATCTGCTGCTTGTACGGCGCAATGACGCCAATCTTGTTGCGCCAGTCGACACTCGCAAACTGCTGCACGAGCGACCGGATGAGCAATAACACAAAGTCGACCTCTGAAAGATTCCGGAGTGACGTCGAGCCATTCACGTGGCTCTGCTGACCGCTCTGGACATCGTAGAACACAAATGGCCGAAAGAGGTTGTGGGTATGGTACGGCCGCGCAGTCGTCGCTGCGAGCGTCGCGTCCTGCACGAGCTTGTTGTTGTAAAAGTGCGCGGACGGGAACGCTGCGATCGACGGGTGCATGCGATACTGCCGCGTGAGTAGGAACACGCGCGAGCCGCGGGTGACAAAGCGCTCAAAGAGACTCCGGTCGTAGCGAATGCCGACCAAGCGCTTTGAGATGACCGTTGCTGGAAGCTGCTGGTGGTCGCCAACGAGCACGACGCGTTGCGGGCGAAACTTGAATGGGATCAGCGTACTCGCTTCAACGGCCTGCGCAGCTTCGTCGATCACGAGCGCGTCAAACTCAAACGCGTTTACAACGTCGCACAGCGCGACCGACCCCGCGCCGCTGAGCGTACAAAACACGATCTGCGCACTCGCGACTATGCCCTGACGCGCAGCGCGGGCAGTTGGGAATGCACTCCGGTGCTTTGCAACGAGACTCTCGAGTAGGATCGCTTCGACGTCTTTTGCGTACTTGCGCCACTTGGTCTTTGTGATCTTCTTGCTGTCAGTCTCGAGTGTGCTGCTGTTGTTGCTATTGCTATCGCGTTGTGTGGCTGATGATGACGACTGCAGACTCTCGGGTCGGCCGACGCGTACGATGCGCGGTCGGTATGTTGCGCGCTTGACGCCGTCATACACACCTTCGCTCAGGAGCCGCACAATGAGCTCGTCGACAGCTGCGTTGCTCGGCGCTGCCACGAGGATGCGCACCGACGTCTCGGCGACCGTGCGCGGTCCGGATCCCGCGCTGCCGTCTTTGAGCGACGCGCCGATGCGGATGCGCGTCGTTTCTTTCGACTTGTTGGTACCGATTGCTGCACCGTCGAGCAGTGCACTGAGGACGCCGAGGATCGTCTTGGTCTTGCCTGTACCGGGCTGCATTGCATCAATCCAATCATCACAGACGTCAGGGATCCGAGCCACTCGACCACTAACACTTTAGCCACTCGATACAACACTGTTACATCGCCGTACCGGTCCTTGGATGATCACGGTGTGGTCGTCACCAATGCAGCCGAGGATTGCGTCGAGCTGCGACGCGTTGTACGTCTTCTCAAGTTCACGCAGCAGCGCTGGTGTGAGGCGACTGCTGCTCTGAGCCGTCGCGATCGCTGACCCACCGCTGCTTGCCGTCGTGCTGGTACTGGTACTGGTATTGGTGCTAGTGCTGCTGTCGCGTGCAGTCAGCTTGCCGTCGAGTAGCGCGCGTTTGATCGCGGGTGCAAAGTAGCGAACCGACTTGATTGCCTGGAATTCACGCGCGCTCGTCGTGAGGTTGTGCACGTGCGACGCACGCCATGTCCAGTTGAGCGACCGATCGTTTGCGAGGCACATCTCGGTGAGCACACCAAAGCTCTCTTTTGGGTTCGCATGGTCGCGCGCCTGCGTGCGCACGAGCACGCAGACGACGTCGCTCTCGCGACTGCTGCTGCCAGTACGACTACGATGCGCGTCATTGCTGCTGCTGCTGTTACCGATCGCAACGACCGAGTTGCAGAGCACGACGCCGTACACTGCAAGGTCGTAGCTCTTCCAGCGTGGCGAGCGCAGCAGCATGAGGTCGCCGCTTGAAAAGTCTGCTGCTGATGACACGCTGCCTTTGCGGGCTGCACTTGCGCGGAACGCGAGGATGAAGTCGTGCGCGCCCGACGTCGCGCCGCTGAACGCGCTCTCGGCAAACATCGCGCTCGCGCTCAGCGGTTGCTGCGCGCTGCTGCCAACACTGCGGCCACATGGCGACACGGACGTGAGGTGCAGGCTCTTCGTGCTGCTCTGGCTCGATTGCTCCGAGCTCCGCAGCGACGCTGCGAGCTCCTCCATGATCGCGTCGAGCTGCACGCCCGTGTACTCGCTCAGGCTTGCGTACGTTGCAGGCAGCGAGGAGCTGCTGTAGCGCTGCAGGTGCGCTCGGTACTTTTGTGGCACGTCGATGCGGCGCGGCGACAGGTCGAGCACAAAGTCGTAGAACTCGTCGAGCGCTGGCCACAGCAGCGTGCTCTTTGCGTTGCTGCTGCTGCTGCTGCTATTGGACGCACTACTGTTGTTGAGCGAGACGCGCGGTCGCGCAATGCGCTTCTCCGGTGCAGCATCATCCGAGTCGGAACTCTCAGCACTCGCACGCGCGCGTTTCTTCTTCGCTGTTGCCATCGTCGCGTGCCCACTGCTGCCGCCAAGCTTTGGCTGCTCGCTGACTGGTGCAGACGCGCGCAACGAAAACGCGCCTCGTTGCTGTTGTTGCTGCTTCTTGGCATTTGCTGCAGCCTTGCCGCTAGCGTGTGGACTAGCGCCCGCAGCACCGCCGCCCGCAGCAGCTTTGAGGGCTGCCTCGAGACCGTTTGCAATGCTGCCGCCTCCTGCATCGTCGTCGTCGCTGTCGTCGTCCGACTCGGTCTCGCTATCGCTCTCGGACGACGACGATGGCAGCTCCTGTATACGCAGGCGCGCTCTCGCCATCGACGGTTGAGCTGTGCTCTCGTCCACTTGCATGTCCTCATCGCACTCGTCTTCACGGTGCGTCACAGTACGCTCAGCACTACTACTGCTCTCCACATAAGCCACAACGTCGGCATTCTCGATCGCGTCATCTTTGTGAACACTGTCAGTCGTTGACTGATTAGGTTGCTGTTGCTGTTGCTGATGTTGCTGTTGTTGCTGTTGTTGTTGTTGCTGTTGTTGTTGATGTTGTTGCGCATGCAAAGTTGCAACGTCCGAGCCTCGCACTGCAGGTCGGTCCACCGGTTCGTGGCTGCTACTAGCGCCAGCACAAGTAACCGAGGACAGCACTTCTGCACTGTGTTTACGTTCGCTACTGCTGCTACTGCCGATGTCATGCACGACACTTGCTCGAGTGTCCTGCACAGCTTCACATTTGATGGGTGTGGACGACACGCTGCTGACAGCAGCGACTGCATCGATGTCGCGCGACGAGTGCTCGCTCGCATCCTGGTCGACAGAGCGATGCAACTCAGAGCGACTGGCACTTTCAACTGCAGACGTTGCGTGGTCGCTGTCTTCCATGGTCGCACCACAATCCATGTCGTCGTCGTCGTCCTCTTCGGCGTCGTGCGTCTTGTACTGGCTATAGTTCCCACGGTCGATCGTCGACGTCCGTTCGAGCTCTTCCTGGCTCGCTTCGTACTCCTCGTTCGACTCCACGTCGTCATCGCCACCGCCTTGGCTGCACTCGATCTCGTCTTCGTGTCGCTCGTTGACTTCATAAGATGTCTCGGATGCCTGCGACGTCTGGGTCTGCGTGCTGTCATCATCGATGACGCTGCTGTCTCCGCTTTCAAGCTTGATGTGCAGCGCGACATCGCGAGCAGCAGCAACATCGTGACTGATACTGTCGTCGCAACGGTCCTTGTGACGATTGTCGTGACGATCGGCGTTGTCTACTGCCACCTGCGACTCGCGCTGGCACGGCGATACTGTTCGTTGCGCACTGTCGTCGCGCTCGTACTTGATGGCGACCGGTAGCTTAGGTGCGGTTTGTTCGTCTTGAGCAGCATCGAGCGTATCCCGTCGATCAGTTACATCGACTTGCTGCGTGTTAGCCGCACAAGCGACGTCTTCGTTCCGTGTACGAGCCTCTGAGCGGCGGATCGGCGGCTCCTGCATCTCCTGCGGCGTCGGTACTGCTGCTGCTGTCTGCGCCAGCGTATGTGGCTCGCACTTGATGTCAGCTGACGTCGCCATTGCTGCATCGCTACTACTCGCTTGCGCTGCAGCGAGCCAAGCAGAGATGCTTGTGTGTGGAACAGAAGACCGTGTTGTTGCCGGTTTCGAAGCCGCAGCGGCAGGCGTCGCACTCGATGATGTCGGCGACATGGACGGCGCAGATGACGACGAAGTCGCTGCTGCCGCTTGCAGCAGCTCGTTCGACTGGCGCAGCTGCTCGTTCTCGCGCTTGAGCCGCTCAAATTCGCGCAGCACGTCCATCGGCATTACTGGTGTCTGCAGCAGTAGCAGCAGCAGTAGCAAACGCGCGTGCACGAGGATCGAAGAGTGAGTAGCTACAAGAGTGACATAACGACTAGCTGACAACACACACACGCACCTCCGTGCGCTCTTCCGGTTCGTACTTGACAACTGCAGCAGTGTTGTCGGACGCGACGCTCGCCACTTTGCTTTGCGTTTGGTTGTCTGGTGTTGCAAACTGCTGCGTCGCTGCAAGGTGTTGCTGCTGCTGTTGTTGTTGTTGTTGCTGCTGTTGTTGTTGCTGTTGCAATGGCAGCGCTGTCAATGGTGCGTGGAAGATCGGCGGTAGCACAGGAGCAACTGGCGCTTTCGTTGACGTCAAGAGCGTGCGCTCCACCCGATCGAGCGCCAACATGAACGCAATGTCCTCGTCGACGTCGTCGTCGATGAACTCGTTCTTGATCTCGTTCTTGATCGGCGGTGTCAGTGCTCGTGCCTGTGAGGGTTCAGGTTTCACGATCGCAGACGTAGTCGCAGCGTCTGCCCTAGCGATTGGTGCGGGCACTGGCGATACCGCTGGTACTAACGCTGATGATCGTGCTGTTGCAATCGCGGGTGCAGTCACTGGGAGCGAATGATGCGCTCCAGCTTGCACCACAGAAGCTGCAGTGGTTGGCGTCGACATCAGGTGAAGCGCCTGGTGCTGCGGCGTCGCGTAGGTGCTGGACGTCGCTGTAGTTGTCGGCACTGCGTCTACCGCCAACCGCAATGGCGATGTCACAGTAGACGGTGCAGCAACGACTGCCGTTGCAGCAGCAGCAACAGCCGACTGACTGTGCACGTGGCTGTCAATGTGCGTGACGCTATTGCAGTTGGCGCAATGCAGCGACTGGATGCGCGACTCGACGCGCTGCTGCTGTTCGCGCAGCAGCTCGGCGCGGATCTCGGTGATCGTCGGCTTGCGCGTGCTGCCACTTCCTCTCACGCTCGTACCTGTTGCTGATGCTGCTGTTGCACGCGGCGTTCGAGTTGCGGATGTCGGTGCCTTTGTGCGAGGCTTGGATTGCGTCTTGCTGGATGCAGCTGCTGTTTTACTGACTGGTGGCGTAGCTGCTCGCTTTCGAGATGGCGCTGCGCTCGGTGCGACCCGCGCAGCGCTCGCTGCGATGGCAGTTGCAGTCGGTCCCTTTCGCACTCGCGGCGTCGCAGTTGCTGCTGCTGCGGTGGCCACTCGCGCGCGCTTTGTTGGCTGCGCCGGTAAAGTCGCAGCCGCAGTCGCATTGACTACCTTGCTGCTAGCGTCGTCAAGCGCGTTCCTGTCGCTGCGATCGCTCTTGCTACTGGCGAGACGGCGCTGGAGTTCGCGCATACCCACTTCGACGCTCACGAACTCGCTTTCATCTCTCGCCCGACGCACACCACCGCCTGGACTGCTCGTGCGCTTCTTTGCTTTCTTCTTGAGCGCGAGTGACGGCGCGGACGAGGACGCGCTGTTGTCGGCCGCATTACGCCGCTGAGGTTTGCCGCTGTCCATGCAAATTCGAGGTGTCGTTTGACCCTGTTTGCTGTCTGGTTTCGGACAACTTGATCACATTTTTTGACCATCAAAACAACCCGTATTAGATTTTTATTCTTACTTACGCTCTAGCATTTATTTATCTCAGTGCATTATATGTCAGACAACAATGCGATTGTTGAAGTCCATATTTACAAAAACGGTAGACATACAAACAACAAGAAAAACAATTCTTTCATGGCAGTAATCAATAATCGTTCTTTTACTGAGCTTGGCGTTAGCGGCACGTCATACCTCATGACCGCTCTCTATAATTATATGACGAGGAAGAGCGGTAGCATACCCGCCTCGTACGTCAAGTTCACTCACATTAAAATAAGTTTGTTTTACTATTTCAACTTTTGTCATCTGTTTTTGTTGGTAGCATCAAATGCTTAATTCGCTCTCAGTAAACAAGTTTGTTTTGACTATTTCAACTTCTGTGTTTATTGTTGCACAAAAGACAAAAGAGCGATGGTGCGATCACATCCAACTGAAATCGACTATCATTGCACATATGAGGCCAGAGAAATGCGTCCAACCCATCCTCGTTTGATGTGCAGTTTTACCAAACAAATACAGGGCATTGACCTTGTTTGTATACATGTTGTCGTTTGCCAAATTGTACAATTTACCAGGTTTGCAAGGTTGTCGTATAATCGTGCCCATGATATTATGTCAGGTGATTTTTGTGCTTGTGGGCAGGTGAGATTGCGTGGCCAGATCAGGCGTACGTCGCGCTTGCAATCGCCCCCAGTTTTTACCACCATCTGAATTAAAACACATTAGCACTTCAAGCACTTACGGTAACTTCAACACCTTCGTACCCAACAAGCAAGGATGGCGCGGCGAGCAACTTGCAAACCTCGCTCCTTCTCGGGCTTTAATGTACTTCATGACACTAAAGAGCTTCCGACACTTTCTCTAGCACGAACGAGCGCATGCTAATTCGGCATCGGCCAACCGTGATATCGCACTCACACCTCGTTTCATCTGCCACTGCCATTGCCTGACGTGGCTCGCTTTTTGCAGGACTCGTCATGGTGAACTATGCGATTAACCTGCGTAAACAATAACGATTGCAATTCAACGTTACCAACTTACACGCAATCGCGTTCTGACTGATCATGATGTAACCCGCTGCTACTAACTCCCACGCTCTAGCGATCGCGCTCACGCGTCAAATCGCGATCAAACTCGCATGCACGTTTGTGTGCACTCGTACACACAGAACATAAATGAGGCAGTGAGCACGCGTAGGAGTAGCAAGAGAGAGAGAGATCAGCTTTAGCAGTAAGTTTAACGTGTTTGTGCCAATCCAGTTCCAAGCAATAGGGCTTTGAGCACAAAGCCGTCGATAAGAACGAATAACATGTCGAGTGTCAGCGGCGAGGTAGCAGCCACTTAAGTATCTAGCAAACCGTGGCGCTAGAAATCGAGAAAATGTGTCATGCCGAAACCGCATTTGACAGCTGGAACTTCCACGACGCCTCACTGAGTTGGCCATCTGTGGGCGAGGAGGCGTTCGTCTTTGTCGAGACGTGTAGTCTTGTCAAGTTCCGGCTACTGCGTGTAGACGATTTCACCATCAACGCCGACCATCGCAACCCCGTACACATGTTTAGTCCGGCGTCGTTGGGTGCGAGTATCACGGACCGGCGCTAGCGATGGGCATCAACGCTACGCTAAGAGCATTCTAATACACGGTCAAGCACATTAAAGGCAAGTGACATGTTAGAGCTAGCTTCAGCCTGCATGAGTTCAAGGACCGCGAGCGGCGTGTTTAGCTACCTCTTGTCTCCCCGCCCAAAAATAAAAGTTAGAATATCCGTTTTTTGGCGAACTCGAACCGAAGCAGAAGCAACCGATTGACGATCGTGAGCCGTCAGTTGTACTGTCTGATGGTGAGTTCGACTGCAAGATGGGTCGATCAAGACGTAGAGCAACGACGTCTGGGAGAGCCTCGAAACTGCATGGACGCACACGATGGTGCAAATGGGCATCGCAGAGCGGCAACAACGATCCACGCAGTCAACGTGTTTTGGTGGAGCAGAGTCGACATCGATGTTGCAGCGTTCGTCCGCGAATGACTTCACAATAACACGACTGTCGAGTCAGTCATGTACCAAGGCTGTTTAATTTCCGCAGTGCTCGACACAAAGCCGGACGAAATTGTTCACTTATCCTTCTGTCGCTGCACGAGAGCTCAAGTGGCAAATGAAACGTTTTCGTAGTCAATGACGACACGGGAGTTGTAACGCGAGCAACTTGCGCGAGTGAAGTTGCATTTGACGCAGCAACAGAGGCTCGACCATACGTCTTTTACCCATATTGACGGTGTTGCCTGGTCATTGCATTTCCAGCAAGAACTCTACTCACAGCGCGTTCAGACAGGCCTCCAAGTGCAGTGTCCGACTGCAAGTCAACGAGGTCGGCGACTACGTTTACGTTGTGTGCCACAAGCGAACAATCCGGTGGTAGTGCTGCGTGGGTAGCGGTATATCGTATCCGCGCTGAACATCCTAAAAGCAATTACTGACTACCTCAACAAGCGACTCGTCGCTGCGATAGCCTGTGACTGATACGTGCAAGTCATGGGGCTCAACTTAAGTCTGAGAATGCGACATCAGAGCAAGCTGGGTTACTGTAAATATGCGTATTACAACTACTTAACACTTCGTGAGGCTCGCAAAAATTGACAACAAAATCGCATTTGGAGGGTCGTACGGTGCATATGTCATTTTCGCGCGTGAAAGTGCTCCTAGCTCGCCGTCTGCTCCCGTAACCGCCCTCGAATTAATTCGAGCGGTCCGGCGGGAATATTAGATGGCGATCGGTCGCTGGGGTTCGTGAGGCTTGCAAAGGGTGACTGCAACATCTCACGCGTGTGGCGTACGGTGCAGGTGTACAAGCTGGCGCCTCGCAGTTTTTGAGAGGGTAATGTTCCCAGCTCACGATCTGCTTTCTGTGACATTCTCCGAATCAAACCGGCCAGTCCAGTGGAAATAATAGATGGCGCGCTGTCCTGACAGCACGGTTGAGCGGATTCCAGAGCAGTGTGCACCTGGTTGGTGACGCGTGGTATGTGCGGCAGCGCACATGACTTAATTGACTTAATTCTGCTTCTGTAATCAGATACATTGTGGGCACAGAACTGACGTCGTGTCACACCATACAAGTCGCGCGCACCCTCGAGCAGGCTTGCAACGTTGTCTTAATATTGATCCTATGAAGTGTATTGTCTTTTTGTGCTTGCACCAGCGCAGCGGACATCAGAATTGATAACAACGAAGGGATCGTCGATGATCTACATCGATAACCACTCAGTACCATCCAAACCTGCACATTCGCAATTTGACGTCGCAGACGAAAGGCTACTGCTCATAGAGTTTTGCTGCTACACACAAGATAGCAGTGTCGAGAACTCGGATACGATGTTTTGTTGACTAGCATTGCTTCTCGATAGCCTCTTGTCCAACAACCGCAAGTTCAGTAACAAAAGAACGAAGAACGTTGCCACACCTGTTCGACAATAATGGGTGTACCTTATCAAATGGCTTCATCAAGCCATTTGTCACCTGCATTTTTGCGTATCGGATATGTGAGGACACGTGATGCAAACCTCTTTGTAGGCGAGACGGAATAGGTCTAGAGACTGTTGCGAAATGACAGCTGGAAATTGCAAATTTGAAGCGCGCTTAAATTGGTGGTTGCAGCAATTGCTATCGACAACGAGTAGTTTCGTGACGCGCGCTTAAATTGTCTCCCAAAGTAGCAACTAGAATGTGCAACGTCTTCAGACCCTTTACAATATGCGTATGCTGTGTCCCAGGCAGCATTTATTGTGAGCAGTATGGCTTGTGTGCAAATGAATGCTCCAGCTGCAAACAAATATGCTGTTACATAGGGCCGTCGGCTGCCAGTCTTTTTTCCCGAAAGAGAAAGCGAGCGCAAGGGGGGAAACAACGCCATTCTCACAGCAGGACGGTCCTTTCAATCCACCCACACACTGCACGCGAGCAACATGGCGGACAAGGTTGAGGACAAGGTCGAGGCCGTCGTGCCAAAGGTCGACGTCGAGGAGGCCGAGGCCGACGAGGGACACAAGGACCCTGAGTCGGAGGAGCCGCAGGCGTACTTTGAGCCGGTCGTCAAGCTCGATGAAGTCGAGGTCGTGAGCGGCGAGGAGGACGAAGAGGTGCTCTTCAAGATGTAAGTCGAACGTGTGTTTACATGTGTGTGTGCGTGCGAGTGCATGCGCGTATAAGTGTGTGAGTGTGATGTCGCAGTAGAGCCATGTGCTGGCCCCTGCACTCGTGTGCCTGCTACACGCGCACATGAGCCTATGACGTCGCGCTTGTATGAACCAGTCACTCACTCGCTCGCGACACCGGTTGGGTGTCCATTGAACGTCTACTACTCTAGCCGCGCGAAGCTGTTCTGCTTCCGCGAGACGCTCCTCGACAAGGGCACGGGCAAGAAGTCGTGGTGCGAGCGCGGTGTCGGCGACGTGCGCTTCCTCAAGCACAAGGAGCACCAAAAGGTGCGTCTTCTCATGCGCCAGGAGAAGACGCACAAGATCATTATCAACCACCTCGTCGACACGCGCACCGAGCTGTCGCCGAACATGGGCAGCGACCGCGCGTGGGTCTTTAGCTGCTACGACTTTGCCGACGGCACGCTCGAGACGCAGGTCTTTGCGCTCCGCTTTGCGAACGCTGAGAACGCGCAGAAGTTCAAGGACGCGCACGACAACGCGAAGGCGACGAACAAGGCGCTCGAAGCCGGCGCTGACGCACCTGACACGGCAGCGGGCGACGACGCGGCGAAAGCGCTCGAGGGGCTCGACGTCAAGAAGGAGGTGCGTCCCTGTTGTTATGTGTCGCGCATGGTTGGTATGTGTATGTGCGAGTCATAATGTAGACTGACATGACGCCGCGTTTGTCTTGTTCGTATGATTGGTCGTTGTTGCAGTAAACGTGCCGCCTTGGAGTCGCTCGACTCGCTGCAGATCTGCCGCGCAATACGTCAAGTGCATGCAGTTGGCGGTCGAATGAGCGAATGAGCTGAAAACGAGGAGAGAATGAGAGGAGCAAGCTCGCTAGAGACAGTGCTGTGCGGGACTGGAGGCGCGCACTGCAGCTCGCGCTCGCTCTGTTTGGTCGCGTGATGGCCTCTTGGACCACCTGTGCGGCTTGCTCAGTGCGCTGCGCGGTAGGTCTGCGAGACGTTTACGCGTAACGAGCTGAATAGGGCGTTTATCTTTCCATTGCCGACTGCATTGCAGTCGTTGGCGTACTTGCGGTCGTGCATAGGTTGTTGTCCGCGTGATGTCATTGTGAGGCTCAAGTGCCGCTGTCACTGTGTTCGCTGGAGCCGGATCGGGACTAGTCACGACCATTGCATTGCGTCGATCGGCTCAAGTAAGTCTCCGCGCTGTCATCAGCAGCGATGCGATGCGAATGCAGTTGCGACAATCATCACGTGCTGCCAGTGCGCAAACCGTCAGCGTGAATGACGAGCAGTACATGTAGCGATCGCAAGCACAAGCCACAAGTGCAGATCGTCCATCCACTCGAACGCGATACACTCATCTGCAGCCTCGACGTCAGCCAACTGCTCTCGACTACACCAACACACAAGCGCTCTTCTTTCACTCTCGCTCGCTCTCGCTGTCACATCATCGCTATCGCTTCGTCGGTGCGCGGCGGTACGGCTCTTCGATGCGCTCGACCATTTCGTCGTAGAGCTTGCACTCGCCGGCCTGTTTCTCGGCCATCAAGCGCGTGAGCATCGGCTTCCACTTGCGGCCGCGCGTGTTGATGAACCAGTTGTTCACTTGCTCGATCGTGATGCCACCAGCAAGTGCCAGCGCGTCCTTTTCGTCTTCGCTCGGGTATGGATGGTGCAAGTGGAGGTCAAACCACGTCTTCAGTACGATTTTCGCAGTCTTCGATAGGTTCGTACGCTTCTTTGCTGGCGGACGCCGGTCGCCTGTGAGCAGCGCAAGGCACGACGATGTCGCTGCTGCAGCAGCTGCTGGTGCTGGCATCTGCAGGCTAGTGCTGCTACTCGCTGTGAGCGTGTGCTGCAGCTGCCGCAGACTCAAGTCTTGCAACGACTCGATTGCGCTGTAATACAGTGCATGCACAGCTGCATCGTCGACCAGTGCGAGCGGCTGCGCGAGCTCGTGCATTGCAGCCGCGCCGATCGTCTGTAGGTCCGCAAGCACACTCTGCATGCTGTCGCTCGCGAGCGATGCGCTGTCGACTGCTGGCAGCTGCTGCACTGCAGCCTGAAGCGCGTCGGCATTAGCGTCAACGTCGCTAGCACTCGAGAACGACAGCAAGCGGCTGCTGGGACTGCGCTGCTGCTGCTGAAACAGCTCGTCAGCGAGCAAGCTCTGATGCGCAGCGTCGACTTCTTGCATGAGCTGCTGCGTCGACACAAGCAATGGCACGAGACTCGCGTGCGCGGCGTGCTGCTGCTGTTGCGGCAGTTTGCTGCGCGCCGGCGAGAACGCAGCGAGTGGACCTGCAAGTTCGACGGCTTGGTGCAGACTCTCGATAGCGACGCGCTTCTTCGCGTCACCTCGCGCTGCAGTCCGGTTCGCGCGCTGTTTGCCGCTTGCGCGCGTACGCGATGCGACAAAATGCGATGGCTTTGTTGCTACTGCAGTTGCAGGTGCCGCGAGTCCTCTCGCGTCAAACGTTGCAGGTGCATGGCTCATGCGTGCAACCGAGAGCTTTTCGTTCGCAACTGCGCACTTGCGCGCACGCTTCTTCTCGCCAGGCATGTAGTCGCGGCGATTCGGAAACGTCATGACGACTGCTTTATGTGTGCGTGCGAGCACTAGTGAGCGGCGAAGCAGGCGAGTGCTGCGAGTGTGTCGGTGCGCTGATGCGAGTGAGCGAGAGCGGGAGGCAGCGAGGCAGTACAGAAATGAGAGCTGCGACTGCTGTCTTCGCCGTCCTGTTGAGCCTGTCGCGTCACGGCGTTCGCATGGCGCAGCAGTGTTCTCTCGCACACCCTTTCTTGCTCGTTGCGTTCCTGTTCGTGTCGTTGCTGTTGTTGTAGTGAAGAACAGACAGTGTGATGTGATGGAAAGTGACGCTTCTCTCTTGTTTTCAGTATCCAACACAGAATGGTGGTGCACGTGAATATCTAACTAGTGCAATAGTATCAATCACAAATATTGAGATCAACAATGGATTTATACATTCAGCGCACACGGTACGTGAAGTCAACACCACAACGCTTTTTTCGATGGCGGCCGCCGGCCACAGATACACACACGCCGCCTGCTAGCCCTATCGAGGAGAGCAGCGTCGTGTGGCTGGATGGCCGGCTCCAGTGATGTGGTGATGAGTCTTTTGTCCATGCCGCCGCAGCTCGATGCGGGGCCGTCGACGCCGCACAGCATCGTCGTCGTCACTTACGAGGCGCGGCGCAAGCGCACCGAGTGGCCCGAGGGCGTGCGCATGGACGACGAAGTGAAAGCGCTCGACGAGCGCAACGGCGAGTGGATTCTCTGTCGCACGTGCGCCGAGCACTATGAACGGTGCGTGCGTGTGTGTATAGGCGCATACATACAAGGGCGTGTGCATGCTCCCCAGCTGCTGCGACGTATGAGTGTGTGTACGTTCGGCGCAAGTGACGGGTCACTGGGTGGTGCGGTCGGTGTGTACGTGTGTGTGTAGAACAGGGCGGGGGCGAAAGCCGAACGACCCGGATGGCTTCAAAGTCAAGATGAACGGTCGCTTCCAGGAAGCGGCGTGGCTCATGCACAAGAACCGCGTCGTCGCACACAAAGCCGTGCACGACAGCAGCAGCGCGAGCACAGCGTCGACCGACGGCAGCAGCAGCGGCTCGCAAGTCGGCGGCTCGCCCACGTCTTCGTCGCAGCAGATACAGCAGCATCAACAGCCTCTGTATCGCAATGACGACACATTCCACGACGTTGTCGTTGATCTGAGCGGCGCGGACTGCCGCGTCTCGAGCAGCGTTGCAAGTGAGAGCAGCCACGACGACGAGCTCGATGAGCCACCTACCAAGCGCGTCAAGGTCGCGAGCAGCGGCAGCGAGAGCGACGACGCACTATCGCATCCGCAGCCACAGCTGCAGCATCAAGCGCTATCGCATCAGCAGCAGTCGCTCGATCTTGTCGTTGGCGATAGTCACGACAGCACTGGCCCGTATTTTGCTGAAGAGATGCGGTTCGACGACAGCAGCGACAGCGCCGCGCACGCGCACAGCGCAGGTCTTGGGAGTATTGGCTGTAGTGGCGGCGTCGGGTCGATCCAGCTCCCGCGCACGGGCTGGCGCTGCCCTGGCGTCGTGCCCGACTTTTTCTACCAAGCGAACGCCGAGCTCGTCCATGCATTCGCCAAGTACTACGTCGGCTCGTACCGCGTGAACGTCGTGCGCGACATCCGTTCCGACAAGTGCGTCCACGTGTCTGTGTGTGGTTGTATGAATGGGTGTTATTGTGTGTTATTGTGTGTTATTGAGTGTTAGTGGGTGTTAGTGTGTTCATGGGTGTAATGTTGAGCTACTGAGCTGCTGGCTGTTGAGCCGAGTGACTGACTCTCTGTACTATACCCCAACAGAGTCATGCTGTACTCGCACGACTGTGAGAACCGCATCGTGCACCGCGAGCGGCCGAACCAGCCGATCTCGTGCGCCAAGTGCTACGCCGTGTGGCTCCACAACAAGAGCTTCAAGCGCATCCTGCGCAAGATGGACCGGTACAACCTCGTCGAAGACATTTTGCGGCGGTCCTGGAGCATCACGGACGAAGACTTGACGGTTCTCTCCAAGTTTAAGCACTCGAGTGGCGCGAACCTGAACATCGAGGGCCGCAAGCTCAAACAAGCCGCGATCACGGTGCTCAAGCGCTTCAACGCGCGTAAGTCGCTGGCGGCAGTAGCACCGAATGCGCGGCTCGAGCAGCGACCGCAGCTGTCAATCGGACAGCCCGCGAGTCACAGTCAGCAGCAGCCGCATCCATTGGCGACGTCGCTCGGTCTCCCGCTGCTCGACCATCACGTGCCGTCAACAACAGCAACCGTGTCGGCAGTGTCGACGCTGACGGCGACAACCGGCGCTCAGCAGCCGATGGTACTCATTACCGACTCGCTGCCACTGCCGCCGCCGCCGCCGTTGGTGGTGCAGGAGAACGCCGAGGTCTGAACCGCGGCAGTCCGTGCACTTGCGCGGGCGCTGTCGGCCACGTGCTTCCCTCCTACTTCCTTTTCATTTCCCACTTCCTTGTTCTCTGTTGGTGCCACTGTTAGCACCACTATTGCCAGAGCTGCTACTGGAACGACTGCTCCTGCAGGCGTCGACGACACTCAGCATCTGCAGTCGAGAGAACAAGTTGATTTTGTCTTTTCCTATCGTTCACTTAGACAATTTGTTCATCCAGACAGAGGGACATTTGCCAATCAAACTGTAGATCTCAATGTTATTTGTTTTTGCGGACATCAAACCGACAAGAAAAATCATATGATGAATCTTATTCAATCGTACGATCTTGAGCATGAATCATATTCATGTGAATATTGTTCATCCGTCAATTGAGTCCTTTCACACATGTGAACATTATTCAGCAAAAGCACGAAATCGAGAAAAAGAACAAACCATGTTTAGCAGCATCTTATCTGCTTGTAACAGCTCGCAGGAATAGCCAAAATGCGCGTCGTCGCATGTCCTTCGCGTCGACCAACTGCTGCATTGCCTGCATCGGCACGCAGTCGCGAATCGACCTGCAGACACACACACGTTCACTACGCCTTCACGATTTGCTTTTACTGCAACTACAGACGATGAGCGTGTTTGTCGTGCTCGCACTCGCGTTTGTGCTCGCAGTCGCTGCGAAGAAGCACTGGATCCCGGGTCAGCACTGGTTGACGCAGTGGCTGACGCAGTACCGCCGTCTGAAAAAAGAGAGCGACGAGAACGGCACCGCAGCGCGCGTCGAGATCGTCGTCGACAAGGACGCGACACCATCAGGAGTCAACCGCATCGCGACATTCAGCGACAAGGTCGGTGCGCGCAAGCCAGTCGTGACAAAGCCACCACGCTTTGAAGGCCCCACGAGCGCGTCTGGCGGGTCAGCGGAGGGAGCGATCCGCTCGGCGCTCAACGAGCTGCGCTCGCGCCAGGTCGTCAAGAACCTCTGCAGTCAGTTCGAAGCACGCGTAGCGAGGAAGTCTGTGGCGCCAGGTGACGACGACGAGGAGTCGTGCATTCGAGCTGCAGCAGCGAGTGACGGCGACGACGAGTACCTGCTGCCAGCGCAGTCCCAGCAGCTGCGATACGACGAGCCACGCGTAGCCCCCGCACCGTTTGGGCGCCGCAGCAGCAACGGACCGACCAGCAACATCAGTAACAGCGCTGCGCCAAACACACCAAAGCCAAACAACCTCCACGCGTTCCTACGTCGGTACTCGTCAAACCTCGACAAGGCGATCGTCCCGGACACCACGTCAAGCAGCACCAACGAGTGCGCGATCGCAGAGCCGCCTGCTGCTGCGCCGTCGATCGCAACCACGACCACACCTAAAGCGCACACACCTGCGATCGCACCTACATCACTGTCGTCTGGATCGACGATGATCGAAATCGGTGTGTGTGTACCGGATTGCGTCGTTGTATTGACATCATCACTGGCAGCACTGTGCGGCATGTCGCTCACACTCGCTACTCTTGTGTGTCTTTGTCTCGTGTGACACCCTTCACAGCGCACGTCGATGCCCAGCTACCTGCAGCTGACGACGAGGTCTCAAATCAATGCGACTCGCCCATCCGCGAGCAATCTGCTGCGCACATCAGCCACATTAGTAGCGACAACTCAGCGCAGGACGAACCGGCCGACACGCATGACATCGGCGACTGGGACGTCACGCCTGCGAAGCAGCACCCGCAGATGCCTGAGGACACGAACGCGATCGACGACAAAGCGCCACGTGCACCAGTGGTGGTGAACAGCGTAGCACGCTTCCAGCAGTTCCAACTGCAGATTCCAGCCAACAGTGCACGAGCTACACTGACATTGCCGACACGCTGATCGCTGAGCAGGCTAGTCTCATTCGCACCAGCTCGAGATGGCACACATCCAGCAATGAGGGAGTGGCGCTTCTTGTAGCTCAGCTCGATATATACCAGATTGCTGCACCGCAACAACGCGTGTGACCATGTACTTGCTCGTATTAGTTCGCTAGTTCGCTCGCAGAGTACCATGACACCGCTCACTCGCTTGCACACGCATTCTCTGTCGTCATTCTCATGTCAAGCTGAAAGAACACGCTTGTCTTATGTGTGTGATGGTTGATAAACGAGCAAAAGAACACAACATATCGTACATTTTATATATCACACATACTGTACAAAAATATATCGCAGTATGACAGTGCACAATAATATTGAAGTGTCTTTTTCATTATAAAAGCACGATCTAATCACTTCCATCTAATAATAAGCCGGCAGACCTCTGGTGTATAGGGTAAACCCTGTCGGCTCTCATTCTCCGATCATCGCCACACCACTCACGTCACATCCATGATGTCTCACCAGTGAAGGCTGGGCAAAGCCCATGCTGTCCGTTATGTTTGCTACACGTGATATTTGATCCACATAAATTCGTGTACTTGGGGAGTTTCAATGGTCTGGGAACTTCATGACATCGCGTCTAAAGCTGCCCGTGAAATGGAGCAAGACTGCAGCAAGGCCAATGCCGCGGTTGTATGGAGATGGAAATTATTACTGTGCATGGGCGACGACCTGTTCATGTACAACAACGTTTTGGTAGTATGGCAAGTAAACACTTGTATATATCTCTGTCATGCAAACCTTCCGTTGCATTTGTTGTGTTACCGCTCAATTGTCATTTATGTGTGGATATGTTTCGGTTGTGTGTGAACGATTGTTGTTGAACACTAAGTCGGTATGTTTGGCATTTGGATTCGCGGTGCGTTTTTTTAGTAAATGTAGTAAAAGCACAGTGATACCTGAACTGAACGTCAGCACAATGCGAGGTTATCGTTAGCCCAAGATGGTTTCAGCGATGGAAGGTAATGAGAAGTGTGGGAGATATCAATTTAATAATGACTTCATTCGCAAAATTTTATTCCTGTGGCAGAAAGAGCGTTTCTGTCAGTATATTACGCGCTGATTTTATGCAACTGCGTAATCGGTCGTCGGACCGACCGTAGTTAGTATAATCAGTTTGAATACTACATTTTTGTATCACAGCCTCATCTTGTCTGACCCAAAACAGTTGCAACATCAAGTGCCCATTTTTAATCGCCTCATGCAAACATTAAGAGTAGCATCATCATGACGAGCAACGTTTATGTAAATGACAGAACGCGGCTTTAGAAGTGAGAGGCTCTAGTTCACGAATTAGTGATTTCAGCAGCGAGGTCGCACTGAGGCGTGAGGCTTTTTTCAGTGTTATTGGTGCTTGCGTTGGTGATTAACATCTGTTAATATGCCCGCAATAGGAATTGATGTAGACTACTCCACAAAATATTTGCGAGCAACCGCAAAGCAATGTATCGATTGGTGTGCTCATTGATCACTCACGCAGCGCGCTGTTGGCTTCCACATTATAGCTATAAATTGCGATGAGCAACTTTATTACACACAAGCAAATGTGAACTTGACGAGCGTGCGATCTTAATAATGATGTTGCGACTGCTCTGTACTGTAGGCTGGTGAACATGATAGTATTTTTGATTATATGCGTCAATTTATTGTTCAGATCTGCTCGAACACGTTTCGACGGTACCATCCGACACGATATTTATTCGCTCAAGTACAATTGTAATCAATTTGGAATGATTGCCATGTAATTAATTGACTAAGAAAGATTGCTTAAACCAATTCGTTAAAATATCGAGCGAACACGAAAACGACACATTCGCTCGCTAACCGTAACCAGTTCCAACTGGGACCAATGGAAATCATCTCCCGATCTTGCACGGAGCGCCTGCACCACATGTAATATCAACAGTCCATACACTCCTACAGGTACTCACTTATCCTTTCTTTGCTGGCCAATCTTCATAAAGAACGTTGTTATAAAGTATGATGACCTCTTACCCTTGCTGAGCTGATAGGCAGGTGACAGGGCAGGTGACAGCAATACAGAGGCGACTACGAGCATCGCGAACTGTGATGCTAAAATCGATGACGTGGTTTTTGTATGAGCGATTGATTTGTCGCAAGTCTGAGTAGAAATCTGTATGCCAGCCCTATTTTATCTGCGAATTTGAGATTGTGAGCACAAACAGCAGATTCGTCATGTTGACAAATGAATGTAAACATTGACGTTGTGACAGATCCAAACGTTTAGTGTAGAAAATATATTAGTTGCAAACTACATGTTATTCATTCTGTTAAATATATTGTTTTCCACACCTTGACATTTTTGCGGGCATGTTTCCCAAAGGCGCGAAAAGTGAATTAGTGAGCTGCACGCATCAGTCACGTGCGTCTGTCGTCTATCTCTGCTGGACGCGCAGCGCGAGCGAGTGAGTAAGCGAGAGAACGCCGCAGAGATGAGCGTTGATGCGAGCAGTGCGAGCGTCGATGCGAGCAAATCTGAGGCAGCAGCAGTGGCCAAGCCGACGGCATCGAGCGTGGTGCGTGTGCGTGTGTGTGTGCATGCGTGTGGAGTAGTCACAGCGTCTCGCAACATGCTGTCACACGACGTCTTGTAGTTATGCTGACGCGCGTGCGTGTGTCTGCGTGCATGTACCTCGCACGCAGCCTCCTATAAACAGTCAGGTCAAAGGCGACTGCGACGACCATGGCGCGAGTGTCGTCGGCAAGCGCATCCGCAAGAGCTTTGGCGCGCGCTTCTTCTGGGGCGTCGTCATTGCAAACTACATCATCGCCGACGCGCGGTTCTACAAAGTGCGCTTTGACGACGGCGATGTCGACGTGCTGCCAGCGCCAGAGGTGCTCGAAGACGTCAAGCAGGTCCGTTTCAGCCGCCACTCGCACTCGCCCTTGTCTACAGCAGTTGCTTCCACATTCACATACACACATGCACTTGTACAACTGACCAGGCGGAGCAGCACGCGCGCGAAGACAAGGTGCTCGGTGCTGCGCGACGCGTCAAGCAGAGTCGAGATCGCGCGCGCTTGGCGACTGCGCCCGTGCACGTGACGCCTGAGGACCCGCAGCGCATTGCCGCTGCAAAGCGCAAGCGCATAAACGACAGCGACGCTGTTTCGACACCACAGGAAGCGCCACAGACCGTTGACGTGACGGTGCGCGACGCGCGGTTGTTCCTGTCGATCGTCACGACGAAGCGCGTGACAAAAGTCGCTGAGTTTGTCCGGCGCGAAGACGGTGCACTCGGCGAGATCGAAGCGTCCGGCCGCGTGCGCACGGGCGACACGCTCACGCACATCAACGGCGAGAGCGTGCTCGGACTCGACAGCGGCTCGGTGTCGCGACTCATCCGGAGCACGCCGCGGCCACTCTTGATCACGTTCTTCCGCGGCAACGTCGTCGTGCCGCCATCGCGGAGACCCGCAACAGAGCCAGCGAGCAGCCAACAGGCCAGCAACAGCAATGGAACGATGCCAAGACAAACAGAACGCATGGCAACAGCGCCTCCGCCCACACACGCGTATCAGCAGCCACAGCCACAGCCACAGCACTATGAGATGTCCCATCACCAGCAATTGCAACAGCAACAGCAGCACACAATGCACGCAAGCGCTGCATCGCCGTACACGGTGTCGCGCTATGTGCAGCAGCACGCAGCCGAGCGCGTGCGCGCGTACGGCGGAGCGTATGGACAGCAGACGTCGTACCAGCAGTCTGCTGTGCCGTACAACGCGGTCGCAAGTAGTCCGTGGAGCCAACCAGCAAGTGCGAACTCGGTCGTCGTGCTCTCGAACGGCGTGCCAGTCGACCGGACGCTTCCGCCCACGAGCGCCCACAGCGGATACAGTGCTATGCCGTCGAGCGCACCAGCGAGTGCAGTCGTGCACTACCAACAGCAGCAATCGTCGCAGATGCCTATGGACGTCAATCACAACGTCGCATCGGCCATGGCAGTCGCTTCGCAGCTTGCAGGTCCGCAGTGGCCGTCGCGAGCGCACGCGCCGCCATCTGGGTCGCACAGTCTGCTCGGTAGCACCTCGATGCTCAACCCGCAGAGCTACGCGAACGCAGGCGGCGCAGCGAGTCACCAACACAAGCAAGTGGCCGCGAGTCAGTGCGTCAGCGAGATCAGCAGCAGCAGCGCACAAGCCGACGCGCAGCAGCACGCGCTCGATGATGCCGCTAACGACAGTGTTGAGCTGCTGCAATCGACCGACGAGGTCACATTGTCGGACGACGACGACGACAACGACGACGCAGCTGCGGCCGAGAAAGAGCTTGCTGCAGTGCTTGGGCTCGAACCCGCGTCGACACCTGAGGCGACTATTCCCAAGCCAACGAGCGACGCGACATCAGCACCTGCAGCAGCTGCAGCAACAGAGAACCACGAGTCGCCGAGCGCGGCCGAGGAGACGTCGTTCCTGTCGCCCAACAAGCCGAGCTTCGTCTCGGGGCTCTCGGCGATCCGCAGCAGCAGCAGCAGCAGCAGCAGCACACACACAGCAACAGCGACAGCGCGACCGCAGCCGTCGCAACCGCTCTCACAGCCGTTGGTCTCACACTCGTCGCTGCAGCGTGTGACGTCACGGACCGACCACTTTCGCGGCGTCGAGTGCGCGGTCGTGATGGTGCGGCGACCAAAGCTGCTCGTGTCGCTGTCGCCGCTCGGGTCGTACGTGTCGGTCGCGTCGTTTCTGCGCGGCGACCACGGCGAGTGCGGCGAGATCGAGGAGAGCGGCAAGGTCTGCATTGGCGACATTGTCATTGCGATCAACGGCATGGGCCTGCCGCCAAACACGCCGGTCCCGGACGTTGCGCGGCTGCTCGGCTCGATGGTCCGGCCGTTCGAGATCTTCTTTCACCGCGCGTCCTGGGACGTGCTCGAAGGCCGCCGATAGACGCGCACGTGGATGTGGACGCGCCGGTGTCCGGTGTCTGCACACACGCACACGCGACGCCTACTACGTCCACATCTCCATTAACGAACGACGCTCGTATGTCCTAGTGCGCATGTGTGTGCGTCTGTGTGCATTTGCTTGCTTGGCGGAGGCGTGAACGTCTACAGTCAGGACGACGAGTCGGCCGCACGCACTCGCTCTGCTGCGTCTATAGACTCCAGACTATCGATCTGAGACTCCAGTGACACGTCGAGTCCGTATGCTGCTATATGCACAGCTGACGCTCACGTCCTACAGTATCACACAGTCTCCGAGTCCTACAACCGCACGAACGCGCCTCAACCGACCAACCGAGCGACCGAGCGCCAGCTGCACTACACGAGCTCAGAGCGGCTTGATCATCTCGCGGTCTATTTTCTCACCCTTGAGGACCTTCGTGATCTCGGCGCCCGAGAGCGTCTCGTACTCGAGCAACGCTTTCGCAAGTGTCTCGAGGTCGCCGCGATGCGTCTCAAGGATCGACTTGGCGCGCTTGTACGACGCGTCGCAGAGCTTCTTGACTTCGTCATCGATGATCTTGCGCGTCGTCGGGCTCGTGTCGTTCGCGCGCAAGTCGTGGAACACGAGACCGATCTCGTCGCTCATGCCGTACTTGGTCACCATGACGCGCGCGAGGTTCGTCGCTTGCTGGATGTCGGACGACGCGCCACCAGTGATCTCGTTCGCGCCAAACGTGAGCTCTTCGGCAATGCGGCCGCCCATACAGACGTCGAGCCGTGCGAGCAACTGCTTGCGCGAGATGCTCGTCTGGTCGCCATCGGGGAGCTGCGAGACCATCCCAAGCGCCTGTCCGCGCGGCATGATCGTCGCTTTGTACACCGGGTGCGCACCCGGCGTGTTGATCGCGACGAGCGCATGGCCGCCTTCGTGGTACGCCGTGAGCTTCGCCGACTCGGGCGTAATGAGCGCCGACTTGCGCTCGGCGCCCATGAGGATCTTGTCCTTTGCGTACTCGAACGAGTCCATGTCGACGACCTCGGCGTTCTTCATCGACGCACGCAGCGCGGCTTCGTTCACGAGGTTGAACAGGTCGGCGCCCGACATCCCGGGCGTCGCACGCGCAAGGACATCAACGTCAACGTCTTTGCCGAGCGGCACTTTGCTCGCGTAAAACTCGAGGATCTCTTTCCGGCCCGCGACATCGGGCAACGCGACTGTGACGTGGCGGTCAAAGCGGCCGGGCCGAATGAGCGCATTGTCGAGCACATCGGGAAAGTTCGTTGCGCCAATCACGATGATGCCCTTGTTCTGGTCAAAGCCGTCCATCTCGACAAGCAACTGGTTGAGCGTCATCTTCATCGCCTGCTGCTCTTTCATCTTGCGCGTCCCGCCGATCGCGTCGATCTCGTCAATGAAGATGATGCACGGCGCTTTGCGCTTTGCGGCCTCAAACAAGTCGCGCACGCGCCGCGCACCGACACCGACGTACATCTCTTCAAACTCGGACCCGGACGAGTAAAAGAACGGAACGCCAGCTTCGCCGGCGATCGCACGGGCGAGCAGCGTCTTACCAGTACCTGGTGGCCCCATGAGCAATACGCCCTTTGGAAGGTTCCCACCGAGCCGCGTAAATCGCTCGGGGTCCTAGTATCATAGTATGGGTCATTCAGGACGTTCGGGATATTCGGGACAGCATGTCAAGCCAATATGAGGGACCACATATACAAGCCATTAGTCAGCAGCGTGAAGCTCATGCCAGGACCACCTCACTACAGGACGCACCTTGAGGAACTGGACAATCTCTTCGAGCTCTTCCTTTGCTTCACTCGCGCCTTTGACGTCACTGAATCGCTTGTCGCTACCAGTTGCGCTCGAGATCTTGGACGCGCCGCCGATCTTCCCGACTTTCTCGTCCAAGATCGCACCGAGCGCTGAGACGACGAGGAACGCAACACCCAGTGTCCGCAGCGTCTTCCACATGTTGTTCTTGAAACTCCCTTCGACCATCGAAACGTACACGGGATCTTGTGCGCTCACGCCCTGCGCGCCAGCAGCCATTGCAGCGCCCGGTCCAGCGTGGCTGTACTTGTACGCACTGCTGCTGCTGCTGGTAAAGTCGCGGCCGAGCCGCTGCGTGCCAGCAATCAGCTCGGGCATGTCGAGCGCATCGATGCGACCGGTTCTGATACAGTCCAATACATTTATATACACATATAAGGCGTGAGTGAAGGTCATCAAGCGATATAGTCGAGTAGGACAGCAGCTCGACGCACTTGACGAGCGCTTTGATGTACTCCTTCTGGACGGCTTCGTCGACTGCAAACCGACTCTCTTCGATGCGGCGGATCACGAGTGCGGGGTAGTTCTTATTGAGCTCTTGGAGGAAGCGCGACTGGCGAAACGCGTCCTCGGGGTGCAAGTTCGCGTCGTGCTCGAGCGACTTGAGTTGCTTCATCTTGCTGCGCTGCGTCATGTTGAAGATCGTGCGCTTGCTCTCGCTGCTGCGGCTGCGGCTCAGCCCTGCGAGCGCGTTTGCCGGTGTTGCTGCAATTGGCGTTGTTGTTGATCGCTGCAGTGCGACGCGGCCGAGAAGCTGCGGCCGCAGTGCGTTGTGCAAGTGCTGCGTGGTGGAATTTGTGTCACAGATACAGACCGAGAGAACGGATCCAGTAGGAGAGAGGTTAGTTTGTATGTACAAAAAGCACGTGCCGCAGAGCACAGCACATAGGTCGACTGTCACAACACACACGTAAACGCGACAGGTACTACTCACGCGTTCAGCGCCGCTCGTTGTGAGCCGCAGCTGCGGCATCATGCGTGATCGCACTGCCCACATGATGTCGCGTTGTCGCTGCTCGAGCGTGTGCCAAACGTTGCGTGACTTTGCCAATCAGCCAGCGATGCGCGCGTGTAGATAAGTCGGTGCACGCGCGCACTTAGTTTCGTCGTCGTCGTCGTGCGTCGCCTGCCTGCTCGCCCTGCCTGCTCGCGCACGGAGGAATTCGCTCACGCCGGTTGTTTGGCTCGAGTCTCGCTGGGCCGCAAGCAGCTCCTGAAAACAGTGGAGGTCGACGTGAGGGGCGAGATTGGGCCAATCTGTCCGTTGTGTACGAATTGTGTATCAAATGTGTGGTACACATGCGCCACACCACACACCGAACTGCACATTCGAATTCTAGAACCGCATCTGGCTTCGAGAAATCGAACCCGATAAAGATACGCAACGACATCTTGCTACCTTCAACTCGAACAGCTCTCGGCGCTTGGGTCATTCGCACACTAGCAACAAACACGAACACCCAAGCAGCTACACTCCCTCGCTGCATCTACCTCTTACCACCTCCATCTCCTTACGACACGATGGCAGCCGCGACGATCAAGATCGCGATCAAGAACGAGACGCACGCGTTCGAGCTCGAAACGTCGCCGAGCGAGAGCATCGCTGGCGTTAAGGTGCGAGTGATGATGCATGTTGCTGAACGAGCATTCGGTGGGTCTGTGCGTGCAGCATGTGCACTCACGCGTGCGCTGCTGTTGTGTGCATGTGCATAATGTATGCCTCTCCATACACTATACATATGCTATGCTTATAGGCTGCGTACCTCGAGAGTGGCAAGAACGTCGGACACCCACACTCGATCCTGCTGCTGCACAAGGGCAAGGAACTGCCGGACGAGAAGTCGCTCGGCGAGCTCGGCATCACGGACGGCGACGTGCTGGTGCACATTGAGGTGCGCTTGAGTATGGTAGGCGGTCAGTAAACTGCTGAGTGCCTGACGCCATTCGCAACGACTGCATGGACGTTTACGACCTACAACAGGCGGTGCACGAGCCGTTCCGTCCGCTCAACTACCGAGCGCTCGCCGAGTCGATCAAGACGCGGCGTCGCCACGAAGAAGCGAACTTGAAGATGATGAAAGAGGGTGCGTGCATGTATGCGCTGTCTGAGTGTCGCTTGGTCTCGGCGTTTGAGCGTGTGCGTGTGTCACTCACTGGCGATCGTTCATGTCCACTCGATGTGCGTATGCAGACGACATCTGGGCAGCCGGTCAAGGTACGAGCGACTGTCATGCGTCTGAGCGGAGCGTGTGCTCGCGTAACGGACTGCTGACTGTCTGTATGTGGTGCCAGACGGCACGGTCCACCGCTTGGGGCTCGAGAAGAGCTTGATCTCGAAGAGCGTGCCCAAGGCGCCGCAGTTTGTACCACTCAAGTGTACGTGCTATGTCGGTCGATCTGGCTGTGCCTCGTTCACTGTCACTGCTGCTTGTTCTCTTACTGATACGTGTATACCCGTACACCTACTAGCGACCTCTGGCCGGTCGTTCTTTAACCAAATGTCGGTGCGCGTCGCTGGCTGCACGTTCCACGTCCTCCCAGGGTACGCCTGTGTGTGTGCGTCAGTCAGCGAGTCAGTGATGAAGTCGTAACAGCTCCACTGAGTGGGTCACTCTCTATCGTATACAGTATGGAGGGGCGATGGAACGGCGAGCTCGCGACGATTCCACCGTCGGACGACGGCAGCCAAGTGTGCTCGTACGACCTCATCTTCCGCGACGACGAAGGTGGGTTGGTTGCTGCTACTGCTGCTACTAGTGCCTATATTAGTACTGACAATGTTGGGACTGTTGCAGGCGTGTGGAGCCAGCGCCAGTCGCGCACGACGATCAACGGTCTCACGCTCACGCAGCACTTTTGGATCAAACCTGTAGCCGACGGCATCCTCAAGGTGCGTGTCGTGTGTCATGCATGTGACGTGTGTGCTGGTGAAACAGTCACTCATGGTCTGTATGTATAGATCGAGACGGACGACCCGACGCTCCGCGGTTCGGACATTACGATGCAGGAGCTCGGCACGAACTTTGTCACGATCACGGCAACGTCGAAGCGCACGGGGCGTCCGATGATGGTCGAGACGATCACGATCATCGACAGCTCGCGCCGACTGCGCACCGTGCAGGTGCGTTTTTGTGGTCGTGTTGGTGTGGATCTGTCTATGTGTGTAGATACCACCTATCCTGACGTCGGACTGCATCTCTCTATGTGACGCCAGCGCTTCGATGACAGCGGCGCGTTCCGCTCGGTCTACGTCATGAACGAGATGAGGTGCGCCGTTGCTCCAGTCTCGATTGCCAGTTGATTTCGCTCGCGGATATCGTCAGTTACTCACGATGGCACTGTTGGGTCCATGACGGCGACAAACGTGTATGTGTATGGGTTGGTTGACAGAGTCGTCGACGCGGTCTCGGGCGCAATGGAGAAGTACGACTACGACAGCGTGTTTTAACGCGAGCGAGAGACAGACAGACAGAACGACCCGCACGTGCGCGGTTGCTACGCCAAGATCGAATGATGTGGGGTTGTCGATCGGGCAGCTACAGCGCGTCATACTCGGGACAGGAGCTGTCGACATGCATACAAATACATCAATTGCGACGTCGTTCTCTGGCATGGGATTGTACTTTATGCATTCGACTTCGTAGTCCTGTTGCTCGCCGATGCACGACGTAGTGAACGGCTGAGCTGTTGAGTAGCGGTCACTCGATCCACTTGATCGAGCCGAGGAGCAGACTCCGCGACGGCAATGGCCCAGGCGACGGCACGAGCAGCACGAGCTTCTTGTCGGCTTCGCGCACTTCCTTGCTGCATCCATATATGGTATAGTTGTATAGATGCATATACAGAGGGTCAGATGGATATGCCGATGCATGCCAATGGACGCATACTCCCTCACCCACAACGCAGACGTACATGAAGACAAAGCCAGCAGCAGGTGCGTTCAGCAGCCACGCAACGTCCGAGTCGAGCGACGTTGACGATGACGTTGCGTCGCGCTGCGGGTGCGCAACCGCTGCGAGCGAGTGCGCGAGGTCCTGCGTCTTTGCGACGTTGACAACGCGCAGGCGCTCGAGCTTGTCCTCCGTCTGCCCGACTGGCAGCATCACGTCCGACACTTTCATGTCTGTTGTTCGCACAAAAGTGGACATGTACATACACATATTAGTACTAAATATACAAAGGTCGCCATCGCCTTGACTGTCAAGCCGCTCAGTAGCACCTTTGATCGCAAACAGATCGACGTCGTCAAACGCCAGTTCGGTGATGCATGGCGAGTGCGTCGGGACTGCGAGTGCGAGCGAGTGCGCGCCGTAAAAGTACTCGCGCACGCGTGCAAGCCGTCGCGCGGACCGGTGCTTGCTGTTCAGCGGCACGACACCGCCCGAGCGCGCGAGCTTGACGATCGAAAAGTTCGGGTTTGTTGTGGCGACAGTCGCTGCAAGCGAGCTCTGGAGCCGGCTGTAGAGCCGGTCTTGGCCAATCACGAGCACGACGTCGGCGTCGAATGCTGCGATCGTGTCGACGAGCAGGTCGTAGCCCACGCCGTCGACCCAGCCACACGTGTTGATCACGACGCCCGATGCGTTTACTAGAGTCACGAGTGTCCGAGTCAAGATATATATCGCACTTAAATGAATGAGTGGCTACGAGCGAATAACAACCCAATAGGTGACTCAAGGGACTCGTAGTGTGCTGTGTACGGCGCGTACCGTCGTCGTCGTTTGCTGTGCGTCGCTTGACAGCAGCAGCGAGCAGCTGGAGTTGGTGGCGAAACAGCGCGGGGTTCTCAGCCATCGACGCGTGACCAAACGAGTACGCGAGTGGGTTCGTCAAGACAAAGTCCTCCTGTATGCGACATGTGATCGCGATGGGCGCGTCTCAGTCGATGTATACACACACGCACACACGCACACACCCACATCCACCGGCAGCTCAAGCCATACACAGCAGCAGTGTCGACGCACCTCGACGCTGATCGAGTTCATGTCGAGCGGCGTCGCAGCGATCGTGCCAGGCACGCTCAAGCTGCCCTGCCCAACGTCGAGGTCAACAAACGTTGGCTTCTCGCCCAAACGCAGTGCGTAGTTGAGCAGGATCTGCGCAAGCGTCGACTTGCCGGCGTCGACTGGGCCGGCAATGAGCACGCGCGGCCCAGCTGCGTGTTTGGCTTTTGCGAGTTCGCGGCGACGCTGCAGCTGCGAGTGGATGTTCAGGTAGCTGTTCATCGGTGTCTCTTCGGACGAGTATGCGACGTCCGGCTCGCCCGTGACCTCGAGTGTACAGCCGTACCACGTGAAGACTGCGAGCTTCTTGTCGCGCAGCGTGTACTCGTGGTCGATCGCAAGCTCGACGCCAAAGAGCTCGGCCGAGCCGCTCTTGAGCTTGAGTTTGAGCTCTTGCTGCGCGTTGACCTCGACGCGGTACTCGCACTCGCGCGCGAGCGTTACTTGCGTCGTTGCCGGTGCCGCTGCTGCCTGCGTCGCCATTGCCATTGCTGCTTGCACAATGTCTGCTTGTGTGCAGATCGAGCTGTTGTGGTATACCCGTAATATGATGTAAATATGGGTAGTGCACACTCCCGGATAGGTACGAGTTCGCTTTTGTAGTATATCGTGTACCTGCGACATGTACCTCTAGGTACGCAATATATTGAAACACAAGCTTGACTCAATTCAGTTGGAAAGCGCCATTTTGTACTAGGTACGCATTATAATTGAGATGCATGTGTACAATTATCGTGTTTCAAATGTTCATTTGTTGCAAATCGATCAATTCAACACACTTCACACTACGCTGAGCTACTGACCTACAGTATTGCGCCGCCTCCTTCAGCAACGCCAATTACATGCTTGCAGTCACTCGGTCATCATTCATCGTCCGCTTAGGTGATGACCGTCGGTGCGTTGCGGCCGGTCGCGTTCACGAGGTCTGAGAGCTTGAGACCAACGTCAATGAGCGGCGCAAGTGCCGTTGCTGCGTCCTGCCCCAAGTTGCCGCTCGGCGCCTCGTACTTTTCAATGTACATGCGGACAGTCGCACCAGCAACGCCCGTGCCCGAGAGCCGGAAAATCACGCGCGAGCCATCGGTAAAGATGTACCGAATGCCCTGGTGCGTCGACACGCTGCCGTCGACCGGGTCGTGGTACGTAAACTCGTCGGCGACCTTAATAGTGAATCCATTGATTGTCTGCCCCACAACGTTGTCAAACGTCGTCATTTTGGCAAACATGGCTTCCGCACCGGCTTTGTCAACGTTCTCGTAGTCGTAGCGGCAGTAGTAGTTGCGCCCAAACTCGGCCCAGTGCGCCTTGACAATGTCTTCAACCGAGACGAGCGGCTTACCCGGTGTCTGCTTCGCAGCGAGGATCGAGAGCCACGCGAGGACTGCCCACATCCCGTCCTTCTCACGGACGTGGTTCGAGCCGGTCCCAAAGCTCTCTTCACCGCAAATGAACGGCGTAAAGTCCTCTTTGCCGTACAGCTCGTGCGAGTCCATCAAGTTCCCAAAGAACTTCCAGCCCGTCGGGACTTCAAACAGCGCAATCCCAAGCTTCTTCGCGACGAGGTCGACCGCACCGCTCGTTGGCATCGACCGCGCAACGCCACGCAAACCCTTCTTCTGGAAGAACGGAATCACGTGCGCGTTCGCAGCGATGATCGCCAACGAGTCCGATGGCGTGACAAAGAACCGCTTGCCGAGGATCATGTTGCGGTCCGCGTCGCCGTCCCACGCAGCGCCAAACGATGGCGGCTCGTTCGATTGGCCATACACTGGCAGGCCCTTCTTGTCGACGCCCATGTGCTGGATCAGCTCCTTCGCGTACGTCAAGTTTGGGTCGGCGTGGCTGCAGTTAAAGTCTTCCTTCGGTGTACTGTTGATGAGACACGCGGGTGACGCGCCGAGTTCGTCGACAAACACGCGCGTCGCGTACGGTCCCTGGACGCCCCACATCGAGTCGAGCACAAACGTAAAGTCATCGCGCGCAATCAGCGTTTTGATCGCTGCAAAGTCAAAGATCTTCTTGAGGAGCTCCACATGGTCCTCGGCCGCGTCAAAGACTTCGACAACAACCGTCCGACTGCCGTCGTCGGCCGTGACCGTTGTCTTGCCGATCTTGCTCGTGTCGATCGTTGGAAAATCATTTGCGATCGTGATCGCCGACAGCGCCTTCGTGATCGCAAAGATCTCGTTCGTGACCTTCTCGGGCGCGGGGCCGCCGTTCTCGCAGTTGTACTTGATCCCAAAGTCCTCGTCGGGGCCGCCCGGGTTGTGGCTTGCGCTCAAGATGAACGCGCCAAACGCAACGCTCCCGCCTTCGCGTTCGCGGATGACAGCCGACGTTGCAGGGGTACTCAACAAGCCGTTCTGGCCGATCCAGAGCCGGTCGACACCCGCTGCGACTGCGATCTTTGCAATGATCTGGATCGCGTCCTTGTTAAAGTACCGGCCGTCGCCCGAGACGACGAGCGTCCCACCGTGAACGTCCTTGGTCGGCAATGCGTCAAAGACCGCCTGGACAAAGTTGTGGAGGTAGTGGCCGTCCATGAACGTCTTGGTCTTCTTGCGGAGGCCGGACGTCCCCGGCTTCTGGTCCGCAATCGGCGTTGTCTTGAGCGTCGAGACCTTGAGCGGTCCCAAGCCCTTTTGGTTCGTCAGATCGACGGTCGTGTCCTTGTAGACGCCCGTGAGCACGGTCTTTTGCTCGGCGCTGTTGTTCACGACCGTGACTGAACCTTCAAAGACGACGCCGGCCGCAAAGCCAACGTTGCCCTGAACCTTCAAACGGTCGCACTTGATGAGCGACGGCACGTTGCCACGCAGCGCAGCTTCGAGCTGCTGCACGAGCTTGAACTGCTTGCTGTCGAGGTTCACGATCGGCGCGACGTTGTTGCGCTCTGGCGCAAGCACCGGGCGCTGGTCGTCGGTGATCACGTACGCGTCCGAGCGCAGCAACAGCAGGTCGTCACACTTCTTGACCGGTGCAAAGCGCGTGCGTGGGACGCACACAGCGCCCGCGCCGTCAAAGCACTCGATCGCCGCGCCCATGGCCGTCTCGAGCTGGAACACCGCAGTCGAGCTCGCGTCTTTCGGGTCGACGGTCTTCGAGTTCTTGATCATTGGGAGACGGATCACGCCGCCCTGCTTCGCGAGTTCGTCACTGAGCTTGTCGAGACGGATCCAGAGGTTGTTCGTGTTGAAGAACCGGTGCTTGTTAATGTTCTGGAAGTCGGCTTCGTCCGAGGCCGCACACTGCGCCGACTCGCGGAGGATCAAGCGGTTGTCGGCCTTGCGCGTAGCGAGGTGGCCGCCCTTCTTGTCGTTCTCCGTGCGCTCGCAGCACTCCATGAGGAACGGCTTGCCCGACTGCGCAAAGTACGTCAGCAGGTCGAGGTCCAGGGACGCGCCGAGGTTGTCCGAGTTGGAGACAAACATGTACTTGACGCCCTGCGCGAGCAGCTTCTCGAGCTTGCCCGAGCCCGCGAGCGACGGGTACAGGTCGCCGTGGCCGGGTGGGCACCACTCCTTGGACGGGTTCGTCGATAGAGTAGCCGGTGCGAGCGTCGCGGCGTCGACTTTCGGCACCTTGTTCTGCAGCAGCTCGAGCTCCGGGTCGTCGACGAGCTCGGGGTACTTGGCGAGGTACTCGAGCGTGTCGGCGCTCGTGCTAAAGCTGTTCATGAGCACAAAGCGGACGTTCGAGTTGTACGTGCTGCGGAGCTCGGTGACTTGCTTCGCCATGATATCGAGGAACGTGTCGTCGCCCTTGACGTTCAGCAGCGACTTGGCCTTGTCGAGCCCCATGCTCGTGCCGAGGCCGCCGTTGAGCTTGAGCACAACGGTCTCTTTGAGCAAGCTCGGATCGGCTTTGATCGACTCGCGGATGCTGCCGGCGCGGCCTTCGAGGTACGCAATGTCGTCGGACGGCGCGATCGAGTCCTCGGTGATCATGCCGCTTTCGCCGCTCACGAGCGCTTCGTACGAGTACTCGAACGCCTTGATCGCAGCCTCACTGAGGCCTGCCGCCTGCATCTTGGCGCGGAACGGGGAGAACTGGTTCGCCATGGCTCGAGGAGAGTAGCGAAAGAGGTGGAGGTGGGAGTGGCGAGACGAGGTCGCAATGGAGAGTGGGAGGCGGCCGAAGATCTTCTTGGGGTCTTGTGCGCGGCGGCGACCAAATTGGGGAATGAGGCAGCTGCAGCTGCTGCTGCTGCTGCTGTTGTTGTTGTTGTTGGGCGATCTTGTGCGAGGCAAAAAGAGCTGCTGCTGCTTGGATAACTGCTTGGATCTGCTAAGACCTTCGCGCAACATACGCCGGCAGGAACTCAGGTAGCCGTTAGATACGGATATTGCAGCGCGCGGATTGGTGCACAAATGCTCGAGGCGACCTATTTTCAGCGAGTGAGCGCGCAGTGAGCGATGCGAGGTCGCACGAATGTAGCGCTAATTGCATTGGGCGACAAAAACGAATCTTTTTCTGGAATCACAACGTGACGAAATATTAGGTAACCTGCAACACTGCATATGCGACACGATTGCAAATGTACGTCCGAGATCATTGCAGTATATCAACACTGTGGAATACGATAACCGTGGATAGAGAGCAGATGCCAGGCTGTGCTCTGCTACTGCTGTGACGGTGGACGATCGAGTGCAAGATGTGGCGGGTCTATGTCGTTGGCGTGTGTGCGGTGCGTGCATTCGCCTTATAGAGAACAAGAGAGCCTGCGAGCTGCGAGCGCACTGACGTCGACCGCGTGGCAGCACCGGATGCTGCAAACGGACAGCGAGCGTGGCGAGACACTGCTTGCCTGCCTGCCCGTCCACATGTTGAAGCTCGAAGTTTGGCTCGCGCAAGGGCAACGTGGCGACGAGATCGCGTGCACGCGTTGTCTGCTTGTCGAGCGCAACGCAACGTCGGCAAAGCTCTGTCGTCGGCGAGACGTTGTTGGCATGACGTTGTTGTTCGTTTTTGCTCGGTGAGCCAGTGCGTGGTAGCGATAGAGAGAGCATGGCACACAGCGCATACATGAATAGGTGCGGAGCGTCGCTGTCAGTCTCCACCTTGCTGTGATCCACATGCGTGCATGTGCATCCATGCGCTTGAGTTTCCCTGTAACGTCAGCTTGCGTCGAGACGTCCTCATGTTGCGATGTGTGTCGTCACGTGTCGTGACGAAGCGTCTTGGTGGTGGTGCTGACGCAGATGTTGAGCACATGCGTAGCCATGTACTGTATGTAGGCTCCTCGAGCAGCTTTCGATGGTGCAGTCGTCATTGTCTTCCATGCTTCAGCTGCAGCGACTCGCAACATGGCTACGCGATCCTGCTTGATTGAATGAGCAGCAATCCAATTGGCAAGACATGAATTGACGAGCTGCTTGTGTCGCGACGAGACTTTTGTGTGTATGCTACTGAGTGTCGTGCCGCACATGTACAAAAGGATACTTCATGGTCTCGCTCATGGTCTCGCTTGGCGCCGCTGCTACTAACTACTACGGCTTGAGTCTTGAAGCCAACTGAGATTGCAGACGACTCTCTCCCTTTCATGCAGCATTATCTACTACAAAATGCGCTTTGCTAGGATCAACAGTACCGCAAGATCGGCAGATTCCATGCCAAGATTCAAAGAGTCTTGTACAGTACAGCGCTGTTCGTACCTATAGACACGCGCGACAGTACCGTACTCTCCGCCATTTTCAACGCCATTGTATTCGCCCAAAGACGCATTGCGAGTAACAGACCTCGTGCTGCGTGACCGAGACAGACAGCGAGCACCATGTCGAAGCGTCCACATACTAGCATGTCGAATGGCGGCAGTGGTGGCGGTGGACTGCTGGGCAACATGCTCTCGTCGCTCTCGCGCACGAACGAGTCGGCGCAGTCTGCGCGGCGCGCCGAGGCGCAGGTCGCGCAGCTGACGGCCGGGCGCGGCCAAGCGATCAGCGTCGACGGCAAGTCGGTCGCCCCCGACGTTGCGATTGCGCAGTTTCTCCAGGACATGCGCGCCACGATGGACGAAAAGGGCTTTGGCGCCGAGATCGAGGTCGAGCTGCGCTTTGGCAAGATCACGTCGTGTCTCCAGGATGCGCGCTGTCGGCCATCGATTGACGGCATGGACGCGGCCGTCGTGCTCTCGGACGAGCAGATGAAAGGCGTTGGCGCCAAGTTTGTCCCTGGTGTCGCTGAGACCGAGTACCCGGCGTTCGCCAAGGGCCTCGAGTACCTCCTGAAGGGCGACGGCTTTCGCGAGCACTTGGAAACGACCGTCGTGCACAACATGCCGCAGTCGAAGCGCATTGTCGAAGCCGTGGACCCGAAGACGCGACTCCGCAGTGCGCCGCACGTGCAGGTAAAGGAGCGACTTGGGTCGATCGACATCTTCTTGCCGCACTGCCAGTACGACTGCCGCGTCTCGATCTCGTGCGAGTTCCCCCCACGCGCGCTCGAGACTGAGCTCGCGGAGCTCCCGGCAGCCGAGAGCATTCGGCACAAGGACCGCACGTCGGCCGTCGGAAAAGAGGTTCGTATCGATTTGACGAAAGTGCTGGACGAGAACACGAACAAGCGAACGTTCGAAGTCGAAGTCGAGCTCCAGCCGACGGTCGTGACCGACTGGCTCAAGCAGCCGGACGACAACGGCCAGAGCTGGCGCAGTGCGACGGCAACTGCGTCGCACCTCTGGAAGTTTGTCAAGTACTTCATGCCGACTGCGGGCCAGGCGTTCAAGACAAACTGGGACTTTGCAGGCGCGACGGACGTCCAGAACGCGTACCAACTGCGCTTGGGCGTGCGCAACAAGTTTAGCGGCACGATGCCCGTCGGCTTTGCGCGCTGGCACATTCCGCTTGTCAAGTCCCGCGAGTACTTTGTGTCGGAGAAGACTGACGGTGTGCGCTATTTTCTTGTGGTGGCTGGCGGTACTGCGGTGCTCGTTGACCGGTCGAACGCGCCGTTCACGACGTCCGGTCTTGAGCCACTGACGCTGTTGCTGCCAGAAGGCACGGTCCTCGACGGCGAGTTCGTGGTGCGTCGACTGATGAATGGAATTGGCTGATGGCTAGACTGGCTGAACAGTACTACCCAGTCAGTACTAAGGTTCAATGGATAGCTAACACTGGTGAATGGATACGGTCGCACAGCTCCACCAGAAGGACAAGCGCTACGTCTTTATGGTGTTTGACATCATCGCGACCGGCGCGTCAGCCCAGGACTCGCACGTCGACAAGCCGTTCACCGAGCGCCTGACGATCCTCAACGACTTTCTATCCGACGAGTGCGTGCTGCCTGCTGCCTACTACTGCCTCCTGCCTCTTGTTACTGTGGGCTCACACACTGTTCACTGTGTGTGTATTAGCGGTCCGTACGCGGCGGGCATCCGGGATCTCAATTTGAGTCGCCACGCTGTGCTGCCGATCCTCCGCAAGCGCTGGGTGCCTGTGCGCCACATCACGGACGTCTTTCGGCAGATCCAGCGCGTGCAAAAGCGCGACCAGAGCCTCGGACGCATCTACAGCGACGACAAGCGCACGCACTACACCGATGGCATTGTGTTTTGTCCCAACACGCCGTACGTCCCCAACACGCACAAGGAGTACCTCAAGTGGAAGTGGTCGGACCTGATCACAGTCGACTTTTTGGCCCAGTTGAGTGGCGAGTCTAACGCCGTGACACTCACGTGCGGCGGGCCGCGCAACACGCACATTGAGCTCGACTCGATCGTCGTGCTCGACCCCAAGGACGTCCCAGTTGTTCAGAAGCTCCTGATGCGGACGCCGAGTCGCAGTGCGATCCTCGAGTTTGGCTTTAACGCCGACAAGGGCTTTTGGAACTACAAGTGCGCGCGCCCGGACAAGGACTCAGCGAACTACATCCGCACGGTCCTCGGGTCGCTCGTGAACATGGCGGAAGCGATCTCAGAGGAGGAGCTCCAGTTCCGCCTCACGAACCCAAACGCCGAGCACTGGAACAACCACATGAAGAAGATGCGCCGCAGTCTGCTCGACCAAAAGTGAGTGCGTGTCAAATCGAGACGGAGAGCTCGATGGTGCGATCAAGACGTGCAGATTGCACAGACACGAGCCATCGCAGTGCCCATGTTTGTGATGACTGTGACGACGCTGGTGCTGCGAGCAGCTGCTGATAGTAAACAAACAAGTGAGAGAGAGAGTGCGAGAGGTGCAGCAGATGCAACGAACAAGTGAGCGACTGCAAACGCTCTCTTCTATACATACACCCATTGTGTCAAGCACACGCGTGCGCTGTTGCTGTTGCTCACTGCATGATGGACGCTACGCTTCCAACATCGCCCTCCACGCCACCTCCCCCTCCATCTCCCGTACCTAACATTCGCTCGTGCCCGCACGCACTGCTCTGTGACTCCTCGATACACGCAGCCAGCTACCAGCTACCAGCTACCACGACCATGACCACTCCAACTATTGCGACAACACGCTGCTCGTCACTAGCAGCGTGTGTGTGTACGTGGCTAGTACGTTGTTGCTTATAACACGCTCCGCCAGAGCTTGTTCAGCAGGTGCATGCACGCCTGGTTGTTCGTGACCCACACAATGAACTGCACGTACATGTATATCATACGCATACAGTCGTAAGTAAAGACGTCTAAGGCTCGCTCGCATAGGTCACACACATACAAACAGAGGCAGTCGCTGAGTCACGTACTTTGGCACGCTGCGTGGGCGTGAGGATGTTCTGGAGCTTGTCCATCTCCATGTCGAGCGTCGTGTTCTTCTGCACGACCTCGGTCTTGAGCTCATCGAGCAGCGACAGCGCGTTCTTGAGGTTCTGACAAATGAGCGAGATCGAGCCGCTGCACATACATACAAGTCCATACAATGAGCGTCCAAGCCATACATACACGACCACAGTCACACACTAACAGTCGACACATGAGCCACTCCCAACGCACCGCTGCTGCTGAATCTTCTTCTTCTGCTCTTCGGTTAGCCCCAACTCCTTTGCCAAAATGACTGGAAGGCTCGTCTCGTCCTCTTCGTCCTGCCAAAAGCTGTCGTCTTGACGCAACGCCCAGATGCACATCTTCGTGACTTGCGTCGGCAGCAGCAAGCGCTCGATCTGGTGCAAGTGGTAGCTCAGCGCCGAGCGCCGGCCGTGCCCGTAGTCCGAGTACTGCTCCTTAAAGTTGTCAATCTTCTCGGCGAGTTCCTTCTCGGACGCGCCGCGCTGGATCATGAGCTCGAGCTCTTCGCACACACGGTTCTTCTCTTTTTCCTCCTGCTTCATCGCTTCTTTGCCGGCTTTGAGCTGCCCACGGAGCTCCATGTTCTCGCGCTCGAGCTGCCGGCAGCGCTCCTCGACACCCAAGATGTGCTCGCGCTTGCGCCTGCGGCACTCGCGCGCCGACTCGCGGTTGCGCTCGAGCTTTTGCTTGCGCTGGAGCGTCGTGAGCGTGTCGTCGCTCCCGCTGCTCGACGCGCGCTCCATCTTCGGTGTCGTCAAGCCCGAGCTGAGCCCAGATAGCGATGATGGTGTCGATGCTGAAATGGCACTAGCGCCAGCGGACTGCCGCTTCTGTGCGAGTGCCATGTTGGCCGACTCGAGGTGGCGCAGCAGACCTTCCTGTGTCGCCGACATGGGCGTGCCGTTCAAATTCGCTTTCCCAGTCAACTGCTGCTTCTTTGATGCTGGCGTTGAGGTCGTTGCAGTCGTCGGTGTCGACGTCCTTGCGACGACGACAGGCGAGTCGTTGGTGCGCTTCTTGCCGCGACGCTTGGCAGCAGCAGCAGCTGCAGCCGCCGCCAATCGCTCGGCCGATCCACTGCCAGTGCCCATCTGAACCGACACTTGCAGCGACCCGACAGCGGCAGTCGCCGTCGCGCCGCTACTGCCACTGCCGCTCGTCAGTGTCGGTGCAGCCGAAGCCGAGTGGCTCGGCTGAGTGTCGACTGTCGTCGGTGCAGTGTTCGTAGCAGCGGACGGTGCTGCGTGTGGGAGGAACGACAGCGGGAGGCTGCTTGCAACGTCGTCCGCGCTGCCGAGGATGCGAAACGGGTCGTCAAGGCCGCCGGCGCCGCTGCCAGGCGCGCTCATGTTCTCCGAGTTGAACAGGAGCCACGAAAACATGTCGCGGTTTTCCTTGTGGAGCAGCTCCATGTCGACTGCGACGTCGGCAGGCGTGCCCATGTCGTGCGTGTCGAGGTGCAGAAGCAGGTTTGCACCGCTCGGTGGCGCGCTCGTTGTAGCGTTCGCAGCAGTAGCAGTCTGCATGGTAGAAGGCGAATTAGCAACTGACACCGGGACTGCTGCACCGCCACTGCTACCTGGCGTGGCCAGCGCAGCAGCAGGTGACACTGCAGTCGTCACGGCAGTGGGCGACGACGCGTGCATGACGACGTCCTTCATGTCGGTCAAGCGCGCGCGTCGATCGAGGGGGTGCTTTTCAGGAGTGTCGGCGAGCACGTGTCGTCGTCGAAGGGCTCACCTTCTCGATCGCTCGCTCGTGGTCTCTCTCTCGGTTTGGACTTGAGCACCTGCCGTTCTGGCGAGCATACAAGCGAAAACAACAGCGATGGTGGCGAGTATTTTTCCAGCGCAAGAATGAGTGTTGCTGAATGCTGACTTGATGTGAGTATACTCGCATTTCGCACATAGAGTCGGCAAGTGAATAGAGATCCCAAGCAGCGAGAAGCTCAACCGACTCGCACCACCATCTGGCGATTCGCCACCGACTTACCCTTGACCTCATTTGAATCCAGAGCAGCGTAAAGTGATACTCCGATCAAGTACGAGTGCGTGACAGCGAAGACGTGGCAGCATTTGCAAGCGCATCACTCGCACTTGCTGTTTGTATTCGCTCTGTTACGATTTCGTAGTGCCGAAAGTGAGGTCTTTTCGAAACAGCACAGCGCGTCACGCTTCGAGCGAACGTGCGGCAGGCAACGGAAAATGAATGGCGTGGGAGTCGCAGGCTTCGATGAAACTGGGGGTATCATCGGATTCGGATCACCTCGAACCTAGCGTTGATGATGCTGCTGCTACCGGTACTTGCGAGCATGTGCTTGCTGTAGGTTAAGCTTTCATTTGCCTCATCGTGCTTGCATGGAGCTGCTCGTTGACTACTAGTATCTCTTACACATGCTTTAGAGCATCGCTACAAACAATTGCAGGCAGCGACCGAGACCCTGAGCAACAGATCCAGTCAAAGTCGTGGTGCCTGCTGCAGGCAAATGGAAGAGGCAGGCGGGCAACGCGAATTGGACCATGTGGAGACCGCGGATTGGTCGATTTGTCGTCTGCGATACGCGAAAACGATGACACGTCTATCTCCTTCCGTATTTGATTGATTTGCATGCTTGCCGTTTGATCTCTGATTTGGTCAAGCACCAGCATGACCAGCACGACAACCGAGAAGCAAAGGCAGCTGCGCAGCCATCCAAGTCGCAACGCACCGCAATAGCAATGACGCTTTCAAATAGGATCGAGCGAGTGATACAGGAGATCTTCATGAGCACACACCATCTTACTGCAATCCCAATGCTGCAGCGCGATCGCTACCATGAACGCGCAAGCGTTTCACAACGATGTCTGCCTGCTTTCGACCATCCTGTCTGCTGCCAGCCAGCAAACTCAGCCAGCTCAGATCAACGAGATCAACGAGCGGTCACTCACTAAGCTCTTGCGTGCGGGTGAGTCTTCTTGCGTGCGATCGAGGAACAGATTCGCGATCATGCCAGATTCTGCGTTCCATTGGCGTCTCGACACTCGCTCCTACTTGATGTGTGTGGCTCGCTTCCTCGTTGCCACGTCTGCTTTGTGAACCGCGGCATCCTCAACACATTCCATCCTCGAATGAATGGATGGCATGTTTGATAGATGCGATGCGCAATTGTACCGAGTGCCCTGCACGACGTGGAGACTGCTCATTTGGTCCGACGACTGTGACGCGGCGGTGTCGACAACTTCAGGAGTGTTATCATAGTCTTGTTGGACATCGAACTTTAACTGCGTGCTATGAGAGCTCAGCAGATGTACCATGATCGTCTCTCAAGGCTCTCGGTGCCTGGATCTACAGCGCAATCGTAGCAAAGTGAAAGTATACAATAACCTATAGCACAATCGATATGTAACGTTCAACTTTTTCGTGGGGCTATCGACTGCCAATGGAGAGAGCAATGAAGATGACTTGATACCTTGAGCTCGGCTCATGTGCGGAGCATCCCAGGAAGAGGAACCAGCGTCAATTGCCAGCTCATTCGATTTCTGTTGCTCATGCGTGCTGGCTGCGTAAACCGATCAACTACACCGTGAAATCACATTAACGGCATACGCGACCCGCTTACAAAATGCGCTGTTCTGTCGCCCCTCCTACAATAAATCTCAGCAACAGAAAAAGCTGTGCGTCATGCTTACAAACAATTGACTCCAGACAATTTCTAAACAATTTCGACTACAAATTAAATCGCATTTAGACAAACAAATTGTTAGGTTTGCTTTGTTAAATTTGATTTATATAATTTACCCGCATTTACAGGAAAAACAATCTCTGAATACATGCTGGTAGAACTCGACGTTAAAGCGCTGACGGCAAATGTTAACGCTCTAATACCATTAGCAATTGTCATTTGGAGACACACAACAACGTCTGACATCCGCCAAGCGTACACAGTATTTATAAAGGAAGCATCGCCAACATTGCTAGTCGTGGACTGATAAGTACAACATTTGCGATTATTCGAGGTGCCTGCTGTGTTGTTAACCGTCTTCTCTTTGGCGAGTCCGAATAGTTGACCAGCGAGAAATACTATAGTTGGAACTGATATGGCGGACGTGTTCCTGATTCGTCTATCCGTGATCAAGATTACTCCAATGTCATAATGGAAAATGCCGTCTTTGACGCATTGATAAACAGCCTTGTATTTTCGAAATCGGAAGCACGAAAAGATGCGATCTACGACGCTATCTTTCTATGCGTTCGCCACTAAGCGAAACAGCATTTGATGGACATTGCAAATCCAAGTGCAACAAATGCCGACATATTCGCAGCGATACGTAGTATTTTGAATGCTACGATGTTTGTTGCGTACCGACTTGTTAAGGCAGTTTTATGAATGTTGTGCTGTGTTCTCTTGAACTACAAGGCGAACACGACGAACATCGTCGCCGACACGCTGTCGCACCGGCCAGACGACGACTCGCGTCCGCATCTGAGTCGCGCCGCAGCAAGTGACGACGTCGACAACAACAGCAACGATGAGTGCGCAGCATGCGTCACGCTCGGCATTGACGCAACGCGCGTGACTGCGCCGAGCCCGCCGATAGGAGCCTTTGCTGAGGCGTTTCGCCGTAAAGCGTTCCGCGAGGCTATCTTCGACTACTGATTCAACTCATCCGACAATGCGCTGCGCAAGTTCACAGCTCCTGTCCGAGCTCGCGTGTCGCACTACTCACACAACGTCGGTCTATTATCATACCAGATCGACGGTCACGACAACCCTCGTGTCGTCTCTTCTCAAGACGACGACCTTCGTGTTCTCGTGATACACGAGTACCATGACAGCGTGAGTGCCATCTCGGGCGCGAGAAGACGTATCTCGCGCTTTACGTCATGCACAAGTGGGTGCGCAAGCGGTGCGTTCGTGCGAGACCTGTCAGCGTGTGAAGCCGGCACAGTCGTCGCAGGCTCCGCTGCGACCTCTTCCAGTCGTCACATACGCATGGCGAACAGTCAGCTTGGACTTCGTGTTCGGTCTGACAGCCGATGCGCAAGGGAGCACCGGCATTCTCGTGATCTTCGACCGTTCTAGCAAGATGAGGCAACTTGCTCCTGTCAAGGCGAGCGTCATCGCGGAGCAGACTGCGGCGATCTTAGTCGACACGGTGTTCTGTCTCCACGGCATGCCGACTTAGATCGTGTCTGATCCACGCTGCACAGCCGCGTTTTGGTCGCTTCTGTTCGACCTGCTCGGGGCGCGGCTGCTGATGTCCACCGCATCGCATCCGGAGACCGACTGGCAGACAAAACGCGTGAACAGCGAGCATGAAGATGTATTGCGCAACTACGCCACGTCATGACAGAGTTATCGATCAACAACGCCGTCCGCGCCTCAACCGGCTTGACGCCGTTCTTTATCAACAACGCGCGGCATCCGCGCGCGCTCGTGGTAATAGGCCTAATTAAGGTTGGGAGAAGAGAGACGCCAAGCGACTTGGCGTCGGAGCGCGGCGAGCGTGACGGCTCCACCGCGCAGTTTGCGTCCAGCCTTTTGTCAGCCGCGGCAAGCGATGTTGTGGCGCTTGACTCGTCAGACGCCTGCCACTCCGTGGTGCTGCTGTCGTCGCTTCGACTGTCGCTGAGATAGCGCCAAACGCGGCACTCGCAGACCGCCGATTGGCGGCGCACGATCACGAGGGGTACAGCGTCGCACACTGCAGCGCGAGAACAGCAATTATCTGAAACGGCAGTCGCAGCAAAGAGTGCAGCAACATTTAAGGACAAGTTCGCAGCGATTGCTGAAAACAATGTCGCGGCAACGGCGCAGGATAAGTTCGCAGCATCTATTGAAAACAAGTTCGTAGCAACTACTGAAAACCTGTTCGCAGCAACTACTGCGAGGTGTATAGCGAATTCTCCGGACAAGTTCGCAGCGTTTCCTGGGAACAAGGTCGAGGAGAACTACACAGGCGACAACAATCCAGCGACCGTTGCCACCATCACTCGCACGTCGAGCGCTCGCCGAGCGATCTCTACCGCTGCACAGGTAGACATCGCTCGATGGACTAACGACCTACTTATTGACCCAGCGCGAGGAGTGATTCACTCGCGCTCTCCAGCTCATCCGCCACGTGCAATCAGCTCGGCGGCTATCATGCAACTTCGACGGTCATTCGCGTGTTATGTGCGAGACGCTATTGCGAGCGTGGTCGAAGGCGTCGACAGACGAGCGCGGAAGTAAGAACCTCGACAAACTTGACGTTGGCGGCAAGGTTTTGCTCTTAACAACGGGCATTCAAAGAGCGTCGATACGAATCTCATCACCAGTTTGCTCGAGCCGAGATATATTAGACCGTTGACGATACTCAAGAAGATGCACGACGCCTTCACGATAGACATACCTACGGCCTTGCGATTAAACCCTACGTTCGGGCGTCTCAAACACTACAGCCCGGCGACGACGCCATCGTCGGAGTCTTCAGCTTGCTCGCCGACGGCGCCAGCATCTCCTCGTCTTCCATCTCGGACGCGGTCAGAATCGCCGCGCCGTCAACTCGCTCGCAGTCGGATTATCAGAAGGAGTCGACGTTGGCGCCGCCGCAGCAAGTCGTAGTGGCAGTCGCAGTCGTCGTCGGCGCGGTCGTCACGCGCGCCGGCTCATGTCGGATCTTGGGCCGCCGCACGTGTGGGGCGGTGGCTGGCGCCCTAACGCCGCGCGAAGATTTACGTGGGGCGCGTTGATTCACAACTTTAAACGCGTCAAAACTTGGCGATCGCCGCAGCGCTGTCCCCAAATTGGATCGCATGATTAGAACGCTTCTCAGCCACACCAACACCGTGGCTCACAAACGACAGACGGGGGTACGGTCGACGCGTTCGCCGAGTTTGCAGTCAAATCACTTTCGCCACGACGGGCCGCCGCCGCTGGTGGACGCGGCTGGAGAGCGTCGCTTGATAGTGAAGTCGCTGGTGGATCATCACGAAAAAGGTGACGAGTCGCGACGTCAGCCATCGCGTCGCCATTCGACAGTATCGGGTCCGCTGGATTGGGTCCTGCCGAGGATACGTGGTAGTTGCGTACGGCACTAGTGCGCGACGTGTCGGACCTGTTAAACGACTATGAGCGAGCGCGGAAATTGGGAGATGTGGGCGCGAGTCGGTGGACGCGATCGAGAGCGAACACAAGTTGTCGGCGCGCACGTCGGTGACCGAGACCGAGAGCGTCCACTGCCTGGTTGTACATGCGCGTACGCCTGTGTGCGCAGTTGCCTGCGCGCGCAAGTTCTGCAACAGATCGCGACGGTAGTGCACGATTTACGTCTTCTCCTCGTCGCCGTGTGGAGCGTCGACGAGCATCATGCTCCACGTCCCGTGATCAAGTGCTGCTTGTTCCGCGACGCGTACGAGCTGCAGCCCTCGTAGTAGTTCAAGAAGCAGCTGTTACGTTGCTCGTCCCACGAAAAATCGCACATCCGATCGCGGAGCTCGTAAGGTCCGTACTGTCGCCGCCGAGCCTCGCGCGCAGGCAGTACAACGTCGCCGAAGTCGGGTTCCCGGTTCCAGCGGTGCATGAACAAGAAGTGTCGAGCGACTTGCGTCACGGACGGCGTCGTCGTGACGGGTTAGTCGCAAGCGCCAACACATTTCCGCGAACTTGTCAGCGCCAGGTGAATATTGCACGCCTCTCATGTCGTGCAGCGGGTACACATGAAGGTCATCAGCGTACCGTGTGCGTTATTTGTTGCGCCATCATCGTCGCGAATTTTTGAGTGAGCGCAGCAGGCGTATTGCGCATAGCAAACTCGGCCGTTGCTGCGCGCTGTGTCGAGAGTGTTCCTGATCGCGCCGTTGGTCGCGGTCGTTATTGTCACGTGGGCACAGCGTTCTCACGTTGTTTTAATTTCATCTTCATCGCTTACTTTCGCGTGGAAGTGTGCTCGCTGTCTTAAGTGCGGAGTGGTGTAACGGGGTCACGGTGTACACTGCGCTATATACGATTTAGCGCCTGACCTCTGGTCCGTGATATTTCTTTCATACAGGCCTGATTTCTCAAGGATCTTGATTTTATGGAATATTGGTTTGGAGAGTTTGTTTTGGAGGACAAAGGAGATGAAAATACCTTCCAGCACGTAGATCCCTCTCATTGAGCTTCTCAACACTTTCTCGTGAGATCGCAGAGTAAGCAAGACACGGTCTCAGCCGCCCCGTGACACATTTAGGGAGTGTTGAGTTCTGGCTTATGGTAGGTGGACCTAACTGATCGCGATCTGGACCATAAAACGTTTCGATCTCATACATATTAACTCATCATGCAAATGGTGGTTTATCTGGTATATGCTAGACTACATCCATGTGCGTTGTGGTTTGCTGTCGAAGTTGATGTAGTTGCTGGGGGAGTATGCAGTGGATTTGTTCTTTCGAACTCGCAATCTCACCAGTATATAGTTGCTGGATTTTGATTTTTTGGACAGCAGAAAAGTGATGTCAGTTGCTCGATTCACTGTCATGAACACGTTACGTTGTCGGCCAGCAGAAGACTATGTTGGTCCTTTTGTAATATACTTGACTTGATATTAGAAAAAAACAAACAGTTGAATCCGGAGTGGGACAAAGAGGAGGAGTAATTTGTACGCGTGAGTAGGTAATTTGAGCGTTTTTAGATTGCACATTATAATTTAAGCTGATGCGATTGTTAATTGCGCTGCTGCGGGTCGTTAGTATATAATGAACCACGCCCTTCCATCATTATCAATTTGTTTGATGCAATAAGCCACGTTGCTGACCACGTTTAAGACTGCCGCTCTTCACGGTAGTTCAATTGCAATTCGACCAATCCGATTAAATATTAAATTAAATGAATATTTTTGTTAAAGAATAGACACACAGGATTAAATATTCGAGAACCGCGCTCCTACTATCCGATAATAAATTATCCGAACGCAATCCAACAAGAACTATCCATATTTTTTCCGATGTAATAATGCCAAAACCGTTATTTATACAAGGAGTATTATCTAACTAGGTATTTCACGTCGCGTCGTGAAAAACTGAAACACACACGTTACGTCATTTATGGAATGAAGTGTGTGTGTTACGTTCTACGATATACATCTGATGCGTGACAATACGCGCTCTGGAGTGTAATAGTCAGCATTTATAAGACGAGATCGGACGCTTCTCGTGTATGCCACTTATTGCAAGTGTAGCACTCCTCGCTTCATGGTTCGTCTGCTCAGTGACACACATGACAGATCTGTGAAATGGTAGTGGTGACTGACGATTCATACGATATCGTCGAGTTAGACACATTTTAAGCACAATATGTTCAACGCACCGGCTGGTCTGGACTGTGGAGGTAATCGGCAGTCGTGTTGATACCGTTACAGTATCGTGAATACAATTCGCAGCTAACATGCTATGATTGCTACACGTGATTGCACATGTTGCGAGAATGATGCACACTGTGCTGATTCAGCTATTCTGTCGTAGCTGTGCACAATCCCTGTGTCATTCATGTAAGTGGAGAACATGTGATATTGTGTTATCGTTGGATGTGGTCTATGCATAAAATTGTCAAAATTGAGAGTGTCCAAAGTGGTTTGTACGTACATCCTGTTATTTAAATGGACATTACTTGGATTGAAGCAACTGTTCACTATTTTATTGGTTAGATTTGCACGTCATTGTTCTTTATGTTTCACCAACATAGCATTTAATGTACAGATTAAATGATTTTTGTTTTAAAAGCAAATGTAACCGCATAAACTACGCTTTTCATTTTTATTAACTGATGAATTTGAACAGTACAGTCCCCGACAGTGGTTTACGTACATGAACATATTTTAGACGGTCGGAATCAAAACTCATCTTATCGTATTCAAAACGTGCTCAAATGAAGCCAAAACGATTGCGGATCGAACGCACCACAAATCGATCGATTCCGCCAAGTAGTTTTTGCTCCGCGCTCAGGTAACACTTTTGAGAGGGTGAGTATTATTCCTTGCGAAGAAAAATAAACTCAGCCATTCGCTGATTTGTTGGACGTCGTATCTATTAGATAATCATATCGCGTATGCAGTGCAATAGAATTGCCAGATAATGCGATT